>LOEQ01013743.1:9782-28186 GCA_001685075.1 Bramus lutescens | reverse complement strand
TTCTTTATTAACGAATGAAAGTAACACATAGACAGATGACCCTCCTACATCATAGGGGAGTCTGATCACTTTGCAGAGTCCCATTCCTTGATAGTCCCATGGGTAGGAGTGATGTGGAACTCTAGAGAATAGAGAACAGTGGTCAAGAAGTTAAAGACATTAAGTGGATGCATATAAATAAGATGAATGACAGAAAAGAACTCGCCTATAAATCAAGAGTTTACCTCACTCCTTTATCATCTGTGTGGTTATTATCTTTTAAGAGGGTATGGTGGCCAATAAAGTAAATTTACTCCTTTAATGCATAATAAAGTATTAAAACCAAACACTTTGTAGATTATGATATTAAGTTGCTTCATGGAAATCTCCAGATATTCTGTGAAATACATTGGCTATCTATTTGGAGAAATGGCACTCTGAAGGACCATTCACTAAGGAAATATATTCATTAATTTTCAGTTGCTCTGGTAAAACACCACATCTAAAAGCAACTTTGGAAAAAAAAGTTTTATTTCATTTATGCCATGTAGTCCAGCAGCCAGAGAGGTCAGGATAGGAACTCAGGGAATGAACCTGGTGGCAGGAAACTGAATCAGGGATCATTAAAGAATGCTGCATATAGATTTTCCCCCCATAGCTTGTTCAGTCTGCTTTCTCATACATCTCAGAAGCACCAGCCCAATTTTGGCACCTTCCACAATGAGCTGTGTCCTACACCATTAATCATCAACCAAGAAAATGCCTGTCAGACTTTACTACAGGTTAATCTGGTTGGGGCATTTTCCTTAATTGAGCTTCCCTCTTTCTAAATGGCTCTAATGTGTCAGGCTGACATAAAAACATCCACCAAAAGAAGTAATGAATAAGGTGCTTAAGGTTTTCATGGGAGAACCAGAGCACACTGACCATTTTCCTCCTGTGATGTGAAAAACCTGGCTGGATTGATGTCTTTAGTGCATGATGGCTAGGCTGGCCAGATGACTGGGAGGATAAGNAGGATAAGAGCACTGGCTGCTCTTCCAAGGGGCATGAGTTTAATTCCCAGCACCCACAAGGTGGCTCACTTCACAACCATCTGTAATGAGATCTGATGCCCTCTTCTGGCCCACAGGTATACATGCAGGCAGAATATTGTATATATAATAAGTCTTTTTTTTATTTTAAGGCACACAGAAACTGAAAAGGTCTCATGATCAAAGAAAAAGGGTCTGCAATGTTCCCAAAGAGGCTAAATGACAATATGAAAAAGGACTTGGGATTAGACATTACAAAAGAAAAGCTAAAATTACACTTTCTAACTGTTGGTGACCAGACATAGCAAAACCATTGCAAAGAACTGAGTGACCAAAGGACAGAAATCTGAAAAAAAAAGTTATTCAGTGACACCCAAAATGTCTATGTAAGAAGAAAAAGAAAAACAAGCAAAGAACAAATGTTAACTAAATATTAACAATAATAAACCAGACCAATGAGGGTGAACAAGGATCTGGGAAATCAAGGCTCAGATATAAAGAAAACAAATGCTGTAATTGTAGGAAAATGGAAATTTTCCCCATCTTAACATTAAAGCAAAAACTGTATTCCTCATGACTTTTAGCAAGGACTAAGAGACACTGAATGATGTCTTTTGTCATCTAAACCTGCAATCACATGGTTAACTGTGAAGCTGTTTGCCTCTGTGGTTTGCTTCCTGTCTTTTCTCTTAGGTGGACTGTTCCCACATAGCATAGTCATTTTGATAATGTGCTACATGTCTTGTTAAACATGTAAACTTTTTTCTAACCACAGGTAGGGAGAAAATAGAGATGTGACATTTCAAGTGGAAAAAAGTTTATTTCTGAATTACCACAAAAAAGTTTGTGGTGAGAGGAGAGCTGGAGAGTAAGAGGACATTGTGTCCCTACAAGAGTACTCAGGTTCATTCCCCAGGCTATAAATGGTGGTTCCTAAGCATCTATAGTTCCAAGTCTGGGAGATGTGCTGCCTCTTCAGCACATATGTACATGTATTTAAAAGTCTCACACATAAAATAAAAAAATAAGTCTAATTCTGTGTATATATTGTGGCTTCCAGGTTTGTTTTTGCGGGATTGCTGAGTGTTCAAACGAGTGGGTCTCTGATCCTTGTGCTATCTTTTGTGCTCTTTTCCTTCTTTTGGTTTGTCCTTCCAAATTTGATGTGATAGTTTTTCTTTTAATCTTATCCTATTTTATTTTGTTATATTTTAATACTACCTCTTAGAATACTATAGTTTTCTAATGAGGCATAGAAGAGGAGTAACTAAAGATAGAAAGGAAGTAGGGAGTATTAGAAAGAAGTAAGGGAGAGGAAACCATAACCAGGTTATGTTAGGTGGGAAAAATCTGTTGTTGATAAAAGGCCTGTATTAGATTCCTGGTAGAGATCTCTATCACAGGCTTTCCTCATATTTGCCATGGGGTCTGATAAGCATCTTCTTCCTTGTTATTTCAGACACCTTCTTCTTGTTGTTGCATGAGATCTGAGTTGTACTTGATGAATGCAGGATGAGGATCTGGTTACCTTAGCAACATGCCCCACCTACAATAGTCTCAAAACACTCACAGGAATGTGGGACCAATGAAAGAACAGGGCCTGTCATCAGAAAACTGTGGTGTGCACTTTTTCACAGGTAACATGGGCCACATCCCGAAATTCCTGAGAATTCCCTGTTGTCAGGCAGAAGTTGGAACAAACCTATGCTGGTGGGGCACAGCTGAAGAAAACTACATCAAGAGTTGAGGGTTTATTATGAGTCCTGTTCAGTGGGTGGCTGTAATTGTAACTCGTGCTGATGTGTGAAGTGGGAATAAAGCGTCCTAATGAAAGAAACTAAGTGCTGTCATTCTGACTCCTTCTGAAGCAGGGGACAGTAAGACACATCCAGATGTTCTCACAATCAGAATTTACTCTGACCTGAGTGTCTCCTTTCATCTTCTGAGGGTACTCACATATCCCTAGTGTAGGAGACTTGGTTGGTCTTTCTCTCTCAAAAGGTCTGCACGTATTTCTTTAATTTCTTCAATCTAAATAAAAAGAAGAAAAACAAACAAAAAGGCAAAATAAAAAAAAACAAAATAATTTCTTCAACCTGTTCATGACTTCTTATGACTACTAGTCATCTTCCTTGTCTTAAAGATACTTTGATGAAAATACAGTCTGATGCTTTCCTGAGGCCTTGTAAAGCAGCAGAGATGCACTGAGCACATGACTCCAGGTCTTGTGGAACCAAACCCTTTGCCCAATTCCTCTATTTTTGCAAGAATTTCTCCATTTTTCTAATAATATCCATGCAGTGATTCCTAAACACTGAGGGCATGTTGCAGCCTCCTAGTTCCAGGCCAGAAGGCAGTTGGTGTTAACAACTCATTCCTTCCTGGGACTGAAGGGGAAATATTTGCAAAAGTGCAAATGATGAGTGAATTAGTAATAGCTTTGTATACATCAAGGGGCTACACAGAAGGGAAGCTATGTGCCTCTAACTGTGGAAATCAAGTGAGTCAAGAATTTAAGCTTCATTGAAGACGGGTGCAGGTTAGGCTTAATAACAGGGTAAGACACACTTAGGAGTACTTACACAACAAAGAAGACCATCAGCTGTTCTGAAAAGTGAAACTCTCAACAGGATACCGTGCCTCCCCGTGTCACTCTTCTGCAATGAATATGATCTATGGTTTCATCTATAAATAAGGGAAATGTTTAGCCAAATGAATATCTGACCTTTTTCTCTAAGGAGTTCACTGTTATGGAAGGATGATGGCAGAAGGAAGCCATTTGCACTAAATTGTAAATCTACAGTAGAAATCTGAACCCAGATAATGTGTGCATCATTATAATAAGTTGTATGTAGGTTTCCAGTCTACCTCTAATAAGTAACTGTGCTCATTAATATATATTAATTAACACAGAGAGAGAGAGAGAGAGAGAGAGAGAGAGATATCCATTTACTGTGTCAAGAAAAAGCATCATTTTGTTTTCCTGTAGCACTGTACAGAGGCTGCAGTGGCATTCTCTGCTTTCTCCTTATCATTGCTGTAAAGCAAGTGTGAGAGACAAAGGTATTTTGTAATAGAAAGGAAATCTTGCTCTCTTTCTTTCTCTGTTTGTCTCTATAGGCCTATCTCAGACTCTCTCTCTGTTTCTCTGTCTGTTTCTCTGCCTGCCTGCCTATCTCTCTGTGCGAAACACACACACACACACACACACTATGTGTGTGTGTGTGTGTGTTAGGCAGCCTGTGTCCTCAAATGAATTTGTCTTGCTGGAGAGCGGGTTTGATAGGCAAAAGATTAGCTCTACTGGTTGTGAACATCAGGAAAGGATTCTGGTACTGGCAGAAGCAAAATCCTGAGGAAAGATTGATTCAGCATGGAGAAGGGTTGAAACCAGTGCAGAATGTTAGAAGAAGGACTCCAGTGTATCGAGAAATGGATGAAGTGGGGACAGGGGCCTGGAGTGCTGCAGAAGGTGGATGAATAGAAAGTATAGACAAATGTCTCGAGTTTTCATGGAACCTGTACTGTCTTGATGTTTATGGGACAGCAACAAAAACAGTTCAGTTCAGGACTGCTTGAGGTTAATATCAGAATGAAAAAGAAAGGAAAGATGGTGAAACTGATGAAGATTCTTTACTTCTGGGGTTGATTGGAATATCAAACATGGCCTTCACAGATAGTGACAGATAAGGTTTAGAGACAGTTACACAAGGGAAGTTGACCTCTCTCCTGTTGCTGTGAGTGGTAATTTCTTTATTACTCTACCTTCTTCACTTCTCTCAGTCAAAGACCCTCTTACTGCCACCTCTGCTTCCAAACCTTCTCACTATGTTTTTTCCCTTCTATCCTTTTTCTTTCTGGACCAGAGTTCCTGATATACAACTGCAGATTCTATCTCAATGCCATCAGTACTAATTGAGTTTGGCAGAGGAAATTCTCTGGCTACTATGTAAGGTACAAGAATATCACCTGCCAACATTCAAACTGAAGCTTGTAATAATCTCCCTCTGCCCTTCCTTGGGGTAGATAGAGGACAATGACTTCTTTTTTAGTGTTAGTGTGAAAATACACTTGTCTGGTGACACGAGAGAGTTCATATATAGATTCTTATTTCTGAGATTATGAATTGTGGGGAAGTAATTGTATTTCATGTATAAAAGTTTAAGATTGTGATTCATTTAAGATTACTTATAAGATTATTATTCAAGATAAGTAATAAAGTTATTGGTCCTTTTTTAGTAACCACAAAACGCAGCCTGCCAGTAAAAGAATACCTTGCTTGCTCATACAGCTAATCTATAACAAGTTCCCTGGGTATGAATATATGTGGATTCTTAGGATAAGTTGTATTTCACTTATAATATGTAAAATGCTCAATCATGTAAACAGTATGATAAATATGTAATTTTTCATGTGTATTCATTATAATCATTCACTTGAAAAAGCAGAATCTAACCACATTGTATATTTTATACTTCTTTAAAGATTTTGTTGGGGTATATAAGCTGTAAGGGAAAAAATAGAAAGAATGAGAAGGAAAACATCAAGAATGCTAGAATAAGGAAGAATAAATAGAATTAGAAGCAAACATCAAGGAGAAGAAATAAGAAGGAAAACATGAAGAATAAGGATAGAGTTTGAAGGAAAATATCAATAATGAGAGAAATAAACCACTAGGAAAATAAATAATAGAGAATATGAAAGAAGAATAAAGAAAAGGTCTGAAGGACACTATCAAAAGTGTGTGTGAATGTCTTTTCCCTTTATCCCCTCAGGGTATGTACCAAATCCATGGAATATCTTTGAACCCTGTACTGCTGGAGGCTGGTCTTCCAGGCAACAGAAATATACCCAAAGAATGCTTGAGCATACCACAGAGACACTTGCTCATATTGATAGCAACTTTATTTGTAATAATCAGAACTTGTATACAACCTAGAAGACCCTTAACTGAGGAATGGATAAAGAAAATATCCATAAAATAAATTGGTATATTTAACCAATGATGTTATTACTCAGCTCTTAAAAACAAGGATGCCAGGAAATTTGAAGCAAATGGATGAAACTAGAAAAAATCATCCTGAGGGAAGTAAACTTGACCAATAAAGACAAACATGGTATGTCCTCACTCATAAGTGGATATGAGCTGTAAAAAAAAAATTACTGTGGTACAATCCACAGACCCATAGAGACTAGATGACAAGGAGAGTTAATATGGATTCCTGAATGTCACTGGGAAGGGGAAATAGAAGAGATTTCATGAGTGGACTCTTGAAGGTTGTGGATGGGAACATGAGTGACCAGGTTAAAGGGATACAGAGAGGGAGAGTAGTGAAAGAGACTACTGGAAAGGCGAGTATTTCACTGTCAGGCAAAAACTTGACACAAGGGAATCTCCCACAAATCTATGACAATATCCCCAGCTAAGAATCCCGGGAATAGCAGATACATAGCCATCTCCTTTGACTAGATTGGTGCCTATCTCAATTATCATCAGGGAGACTTCTTCCAGCAACTGATGGGAAAAGATAAAGAACCACAATCAAAAACTAAAGCAGACTTCAGAGAACCCTTCAGAAAAGGGAGAGAAAGGATTATAGGAGTCAGAGGGGTTAAGGACACCATAAGTTAACTCTCAGAATCAACCAACATGGTCTCATAGGGGCTCACAGAGTCTGAATCAACAGACAGGGAGCCTGAATGGTACTGATCTAGGAAGTCTGCACATTTGTTACAGTTCTGAACATTTGTTCTCTTATGGGACTACTAACAGTGGAGACAGAGTCTGTCTACAACTCTTGTGAAGGCTTTGCTCCCCTGTTCCTTCTGCTGGGTCACCTTGCCCAGCCTTAATGAATAGGGAAGTGGTTTATATTGCTGCAACTTGATATGGCATGTTTGCTGATACTCATGGGAGACCTTTCCTTTCCTAAACAGAAACTGAACAAGAGTACATTGTGGAATGGGAACAAAAGAGGGGCGGATGGGAAGGGAGGAACTAGGAGTAGAGGAGGACTGGCTGGAAATAAAACAAACAAACAAACAAATAAATAAGTTAACGATTTTTTTTGGTTTTTTGTTTGGTTTTTTGTTTTCTGGTTTTTTTTTTTAAGAACAACCTGGTAATGCAGCAACCAGGTAGAAGTCTCTAGGACAGTTGCTATTCTCAAATCTATGGACAGGCTTGACTCTAGGACTTTGGAGAACCCCTGTGACACTATAAATCCCTGGGAATGTTCCCCCATGGCCTTGGCACTTCCATTCTTTCTCTGCAATGGGAAATTCCACTTCTCAACAACTGCTTCCTATTTTCTCATCTTTTTATAAGTGGAGTAGTTGTGTCCACTTTTGTAAGAGGCCACTTGTTCATTTTCCAGCCTCCCAGACTCCTGAATTAACCACACAGAAACTATTGTTTAAATCACTGCTTTGCCAGTCATGTATGCGTATTGCTAGCTAGCTCTTACATCAAGAATTAGCCCATTTTCAGTACTCGATATTTTACCACGAGCTTGTGACATACCAGAAAGGTTCTGGCATGTCTTTCTCCAGCAGCAGCTCCAATGTTTATCTAAACTCCACCTCCTTTCTCCCAGCATTCAGTTTAGTTTTCCCTGCCTAGCTCTGCTCTACCCTACCATAGGCCCCAAACAGCTTCTTAATTAACCAATGGTATTCACAGCATACAGAAGGGAATCCCACACTACCTCCCTTCTTCTGTTTAAATAAAAAGGAAGGTTTTAACTTTAACATAGTAAAATTACATANGAGTTTTCATGGAACCTGTACTGTCTTGATGTTTATGGGACAGCAACAAAAACAGTTCAGTTCAGGACTGCTTGAGGTTAATATCAGAATGAAAAAGAAAGGAAAGATGGTGAAACTGATGAAGATTCTTTACTTCTGGGGTTGATTGGAATATCAAACATGGCCTTCACAGATAGTGACAGATAAGGTTTAGAGACAGTTACACAAGGGAAGTTGACCTCTCTCCTGTTGCTGTGAGTGGTAATTTCTTTATTACTCTACCTTCTTCACTTCTCTCAGTCAAAGACCCTCTTACTGCCACCTCTGCTTCCAAACCTTCTCACTATGTTTTTTCCCTTCTATCCTTTTTCTTTCTGGACCAGAGTTCCTGATATACAACTGCAGATTCTATCTCAATGCCATCAGTACTAATTGAGTTTGGCAGAGGAAATTCTCTGGCTACTATGTAAGGTACAAGAATATCACCTGCCAACATTCAAACTGAAGCTTGTAATAATCTCCCTCTGCCCTTCCTTGGGGTAGATAGAGGACAATGACTTCTTTTTTAGTGTTAGTGTGAAAATACACTTGTCTGGTGACACGAGAGAGTTCATATATAGATTCTTATTTCTGAGATTATGAATTGTGGGGAAGTAATTGTATTTCATGTATAAAAGTTTAAGATTGTGATTCATTTAAGATTACTTATAAGATTATTATTCAAGATAAGTAATAAAGTTATTGGTCCTTTTTTAGTAACCACAAAACGCAGCCTGCCAGTAAAAGAATACCTTGCTTGCTCATACAGCTAATCTATAACAAGTTCCCTGGGTATGAATATATGTGGATTCTTAGGATAAGTTGTATTTCACTTATAATATGTAAAATGCTCAATCATGTAAACAGTATGATAAATATGTAATTTTTCATGTGTATTCATTATAATCATTCACTTGAAAAAGCAGAATCTAACCACATTGTATATTTTATACTTCTTTAAAGATTTTGTTGGGGTATATAAGCTGTAAGGGAAAAAATAGAAAGAATGAGAAGGAAAACATCAAGAATGCTAGAATAAGGAAGAATAAATAGAATTAGAAGCAAACATCAAGGAGAAGAAATAAGAAGGAAAACATGAAGAATAAGGATAGAGTTTGAAGGAAAATATCAATAATGAGAGAAATAAACCACTAGGAAAATAAATAATAGAGAATATGAAAGAAGAATAAAGAAAAGGTCTGAAGGACACTATCAAAAGTGTGTGTGAATGTCTTTTCCCTTTATCCCCTCAGGGTATGTACCAAATCCATGGAATATCTTTGAACCCTGTACTGCTGGAGGCTGGTCTTCCAGGCAACAGAAATATACCCAAAGAATGCTTGAGCATACCACAGAGACACTTGCTCATATTGATAGCAACTTTATTTGTAATAATCAGAACTTGTATACAACCTAGAAGACCCTTAACTGAGGAATGGATAAAGAAAATATCCATAAAATAAATTGGTATATTTAACCAATGATGTTATTACTCAGCTCTTAAAAACAAGGATGCCAGGAAATTTGAAGCAAATGGATGAAACTAGAAAAAATCATCCTGAGGGAAGTAAACTTGACCAATAAAGACAAACATGGTATGTCCTCACTCATAAGTGGATATGAGCTGTAAAAAAAAAATTACTGTGGTACAATCCACAGACCCATAGAGACTAGATGACAAGGAGAGTTAATATGGATTCCTGAATGTCACTGGGAAGGGGAAATAGAAGAGATTTCATGAGTGGACTCTTGAAGGTTGTGGATGGGAACATGAGTGACCAGGTTAAAGGGATACAGAGAGGGAGAGTAGTGAAAGAGACTACTGGAAAGGCGAGTATTTCACTGTCAGGCAAAAACTTGACACAAGGGAATCTCCCACAAATCTATGACAATATCCCCAGCTAAGAATCCCGGGAATAGCAGATACATAGCCATCTCCTTTGACTAGATTGGTGCCTATCTCAATTATCATCAGGGAGACTTCTTCCAGCAACTGATGGGAAAAGATAAAGAACCACAATCAAAAACTAAAGCAGACTTCAGAGAACCCTTCAGAAAAGGGAGAGAAAGGATTATAGGAGTCAGAGGGGTTAAGGACACCATAAGTTAACTCTCAGAATCAACCAACATGGTCTCATAGGGGCTCACAGAGTCTGAATCAACAGACAGGGAGCCTGAATGGTACTGATCTAGGAAGTCTGCACATTTGTTACAGTTCTGAACATTTGTTCTCTTATGGGACTACTAACAGTGGAGACAGAGTCTGTCTACAACTCTTGTGAAGGCTTTGCTCCCCTGTTCCTTCTGCTGGGTCACCTTGCCCAGCCTTAATGAATAGGGAAGTGGTTTATATTGCTGCAACTTGATATGGCATGTTTGCTGATACTCATGGGAGACCTTTCCTTTCCTAAACAGAAACTGAACAAGAGTACATTGTGGAATGGGAACAAAAGAGGGGCGGATGGGAAGGGAGGAACTAGGAGTAGAGGAGGACTGGCTGGAAATAAAACAAACAAACAAACAAATAAATAAGTTAACGATTTTTTTTGGTTTTTTGTTTGGTTTTTTGTTTTCTGGTTTTTTTTTTTAAGAACAACCTGGTAATGCAGCAACCAGGTAGAAGTCTCTAGGACAGTTGCTATTCTCAAATCTATGGACAGGCTTGACTCTAGGACTTTGGAGAACCCCTGTGACACTATAAATCCCTGGGAATGTTCCCCCATGGCCTTGGCACTTCCATTCTTTCTCTGCAATGGGAAATTCCACTTCTCAACAACTGCTTCCTATTTTCTCATCTTTTTATAAGTGGAGTAGTTGTGTCCACTTTTGTAAGAGGCCACTTGTTCATTTTCCAGCCTCCCAGACTCCTGAATTAACCACACAGAAACTATTGTTTAAATCACTGCTTTGCCAGTCATGTATGCGTATTGCTAGCTAGCTCTTACATCAAGAATTAGCCCATTTTCAGTACTCGATATTTTACCACGAGCTTGTGACATACCAGAAAGGTTCTGGCATGTCTTTCTCCAGCAGCAGCTCCAATGTTTATCTAAACTCCACCTCCTTTCTCCCAGCATTCAGTTTAGTTTTCCCTGCCTAGCTCTGCTCTACCCTACCATAGGCCCCAAACAGCTTCTTAATTAACCAATGGTATTCACAGCATACAGAAGGGAATCCCACACTACCTCCCTTCTTCTGTTTAAATAAAAAGGAAGGTTTTAACTTTAACATAGTAAAATTACATATAACAAAACAGTTATCAAGCAAGAATTACAGTTACAATATTTACATCTGCTTTATCTTTCATCATAACTAAGAAAAACTATAAGTATTTAGTCTTCAATGCCATCAAAGACTCCATAAGGTTATAATATTACCTAAGCAAATAGGAAATGCTTTGCAAGCAACTTCCAAAACTCTAGAATTGACAGAGTTATCTCACTGCCTGGACAGTCACCTAAAGTTCTTCTCTACCATTGGGGCATTCAACTTCAGCCTTTTCCACAAAGCAGGAAATTTCAAAGACAGTTCTGCCTACATTGGCAGCTTTTTAGTCACTTTCTTCTGTGTCCTGGAGAATGTCTGGCAGACTCTTTAATGAAGCAGAAACCCCAAAGAATGGTCTCCTACAATATTCCACCACCACCATGATGGCCATCTGTCTCTGCTAGTGAGCCATTTATGTCATCACTTGTCACCAGATGCCTTACTTTGAAACAAGTAATCAGGGTAATGGAAAAGAACTCTCCACTCTCCATTTATTTTTGCCTCTCTTCAAACCTGCTTACTGTCATCTGCTCTCTCTCCCTAAGCTGTTTAACTGTCTTGTCCATATCTTTGCTGCAACGTGTGAGTCAGAGATGGAGAAGTCAGCTGCTGCATGCTTCCCATGCAATGCTCTCCCATACAGCTCTGTTGATCTAAGGCATGTATAGATCATTTGTCTGTGAGACCAAATCAAAAAGCCCAGTTCTTCAACTCTTGCTTTTATTCTCCGCATAGGCACATCTGTGTCTCTTTGGCTACTGCAGCCTCTTGGACCCATGTGGACATCTCCTCTCTTTCTCCCTTTACCTTTCAGGAGCTGGAATCCTACCCATTTCAGCCTCAAGGACTAAAGAAAAATCTTTTCGATATCTTAAGATTATGCTACAAACACTTATCTCTGGATTTGTAAGTCGCTCTTAAAATCTATATAATTCCCAATAAAGTGTGTTTCCCACAGAAAGTTTTCTTCCTTTGTTTCTTCAGAAAGCTGTGTTTGTCTGTGTCATTAGAAAGTTTATCAGTTTCTGTGTTCTGGTGCTTCCAAAAATGTTTAAATATGGTACAGAGACATATTTCTGATCTTCTACTGTCATAACTTTGATATCTGCATTTCCACTTCTGCTTGGGTATTGCAGGGTCCACAGAGAACAACTATTAAATTGGTTATTCTATGAGTCTAAGGTTCAGGAGAGCTGATGTGTCTTTCTATACTCAGAATGAACCTGTGATATTTCTGCCATGAGACACACTCTAGGGTGACATTTCCTCCTGAGGTAACCACAGCGCTAAGCTGAGCTAACAGACCAAGGTTCCAGTAGGTTCCTAGGAGAGAAAGGAATGAATTAAATATCCTAAGGTCCCATTATCATCCTTGAGTGTGAGCTGGGTTGATTGGTAGGATATCCCTGCGAACACATCCACTTCTTGACAGTCAAACCTGAGTGAGGGTGGTGACCCTGTTTGTCCTCTCACAAGTCACAACTAGCTCCAGAGGTTGACAATCCTCTGACTGCCCATCATGGGTATGATAGTAACAGCAATATTGCTCTGCATTGTGTTCAACTGTTAAGTGAATTCAGCCTAGTTCCCAGGCTCCAGTGGGATCTCTGATCTCCAAGGATATGGGCCTCTATCTATAAAAACTGTACTCTTTGCCTTCCATGGTCCCCTCACACAAGAAGGCCACCTTAGTCTGCACAGAGACCACAGTGTCTGTCTGAGTTCTGAAGATAGGCTTCAAGAGGGTCCTGAAAGGAAATAAGCAGCTAGGACCCAGAAAATCCATCCTCAACTTTCAGTCCTCGAACTCAACCCTTCAGCCACCTCCGGATCAGCACACAGGAGTTGTTTTCACCATCCCTCTTCAGGCATGGCACCTGGGAATGATGAGAAATGAAAGTCAGGACAGCTGCAGACACTCACCTGGGTCTGATGCTCAGAGTCAGTCCTGGAAGAGTTTCATGTGAGAGGCTTATTCTTGAGGTTAGAACATAGGGAAATCCCTAATCCTGCAGAACCTCCTGAGATCCTGGGGTTTCCTGAAGTGCCCGGGCTAGACTGTGGGACACGTTCATTCCTAGATAACTGTAAGCCCTCCCTCTCCATGTCTTACCTGGACAGAACAGTAGCGTGAAGGTGAAGTTTATGGCAGCTGCTCACAGACTCTACAACTCTAATTGGTAAAGCTACAGATACTGTCTGGAGGATCAGGAAATGTGGGATGTGGCCTTTGGAGACAGGTACTCCTCCTGATATGGTTGTTCTTCATCAGCCCCACAATAAGAACTGTTGACCTCAGCTGGACAATGGCAAACGCCCTTAATCCCAGCACTCAAAAGGCAGGCAGATATCTGTGAGATTGAGACCAGCCTGGTTTTGAGGACAGGCTCAAAGGCTACAGAGAAACACTGTCTCGAAAAAAAAAAAACCTCTTGACCTCAGGTGTCAGGCTTTGACTTCTCTGGTGCTGTGTCTAGGCCAGATAGTATATTCTACACAATCAATTTTTACATGGATAACATGTTACAACACCATCAATGCCTGCATCCTCTTTATTCATTACACTGAAGCCAGGTGGTATCAGTCAGCAAGCCTGACGTCTTTCCAACCTGATCACCATAGGTGAGGTTGACTGACATAGAGCCCTTCTCTGTCAGACACTCCCCATGCCGTTTCTTTCATTCTCTCATCTGCAGAACTTCCTGGGGTCTTTTCAATGACTAGAAGTCTCCTTATTGCTAGAGATGCTTCAGGATGATGCACATTGTCACTGCAGAGCAAATGTAAAGCAGGAGAGACAAAATGACCGGGTGCCTGTACAGTTCACATGGAGAGGAGCACATAGAATTTAGACATGGAGACAGGGCAGGAAAGGACTGTTCTCACAGCTACAGGTATGTATAGTTTTCTCTGTTGGACCATCTCCTTCTCAAAAAGTTTTGACAGGGTCTCTTTATGTAGCTCTTGCCAGTGTGGAATTCACTGTGTAGATGAGGTCTGCCTATCTCTGTGCCCTGAGTGCTGAGATCAAGGATTAAGGATAGGTACTACCAAGCCAAGATAATATCTCTTCATCTCTTATCATGTTACTTTAAAACTCCTTGTTCTAATTCCATTAATATTCACATTATATTCTAGTCTATGCTATTTCACTTTTCAAAAAATGGGACACTGATTCTTCTTTGTTCTGAATTTATCAAGTTTTAAGTTTTAAAGAAATCATTAATTTTGCTTCATGTTCCAGAATACTTCGTTAGTATGTATGTGAAACAGGATGGGTAGCACCTGTGGGGAGGCTCAAACAGTGCATGGAACACCTTATCACTAAAATTATGGGAAGTTGTGAGCCACCATTTGAGTGCTAGATACTGCACCTGGGACCTCCGAAAGGCCCACAATTGCTCTTGATCAGTTAGTGATTTGTCCAGGCTCTCATTCATTCATTTATTTATTTATTCATTCATTCATTCATTCATTCATTCATTCATTCATATATGTGTGTTCGTGTTTCATACATGTGGAGTTCAGTAGACGAGTTGTGAAACTCAATTCTTTTTTCAACTTTATGTGTTCTGAAATCAAACTTAGGTTTCCTTTCTGTGTTGCAAGCTCCTTTAATCACTGAGACATTTTTTCCATCTTAGTTAGTTTTATTTGTATTTATTTCTGAGTTAAACTTCTTTGTTTTTATTTACTACTTTGAGTTTTTCCAATGCTTAAAGAGAATTATTTTCATTTGAGATTACTTTAACTTTGTTTTTTTATTCATTTTTATTGAGCTCTACATTTTGAAATAAGCATTTAGAGCTCAAAACTTCTTTTTTAGTACTGCGTTCATCGTATCTTCTAGATATTTCTAGGTTTTGTTTTCATTTTCATTCAGTTTGAGAAATATTTTCTAAATTTTTATATATTTTTGAAAATTTTTGCATAAATGCAATGAAATAATGTTAAATAAGCTCCTATTTCCCTTTCCACTGCCCTAATACCCCATTAAGTCTTCTTCCCAAATTCAAGTCTTCGTTTTTTCAATTCATCATCCTGATGGTGATATCACAGAGGTGCCAACATGCCCAGTCTTCCTTTTTTTTCTTTCCCACATCAATATCATCCAATGTCCCTTCCTATGTGAAAACCTTGAATGTCATTCTTGTCTTCTCAGTGATGTGCTTGGGCAGGGCATAAATCTCCTTGCTGAGATCAATACTGATTTAATGCTTGCACCACTCACTGTCCATACAAGTTTGAGTGACTCATATCTGAGATAGCTGACTAAGTCTGTCCTAAATAAGTCATTTCTCTGATTGGTATCTACATTGTTTTGTTGACATGGACATGGAGAGGAATAGCCACCACTGATTTCCAGGCCAGAGTATAAGTTGTATCTGGCTGGTGATAATTCAATGATGATGAGAAATGTAAATGTCCCATGAAAAGTCCCTGTTTTCTTTTAGCATTTATGGAATGCTCTGTTACAAAATAAAGTGATATCTGCAGATTATTGTGGTTATGAGAAGAAAAGAGCAATCAACAATTGCTGGTTGGAGAAGGACCCACAGAGCAGGGCTGAGCAGACAGTGTACCTAGGATTACTGGGTTAAGTACAAGGAGATTATTCTCCAATGGGAGAAGTAGAGTCTAAGAACCTGGCAAAGAAAGTCATCTGTGTCTCTAACCTCCCCATTTGCAGTAGGTACTGGGGTGTCTCATTTCATTTTCCAGAATTCCATGTTTACAAGGGAGCTGCCCCCATCTCTAGTATGTATAAGGCAGCTTCCCTCCAGTATTGCCACCTATCTGTATCTGTCTCATGTGAGTAGGAGTGGCACACTAGACATGTTTGTGCCCCACCTCTCCTGAGAAAATGTAGTTTGGAAGCATGAAAGCACAGTGAAGAACTGATGATAAATCCAGAGAGTGGGACTGATCCCGTGATCATTTCCTGGGGTAACTCCATGTGAAGGACCCATGGTAAGGAACAGAGATATCCAATTTGAACTTAGGGCACACAGCATGCCAGGGAAAAATAAGGAACTAAAACTTAATAGGCAATTGTTATGATAGTGAATTGTCTTCATTTGTGTTTACCATCACAGATAATCCATTAGACTATGATGACTTGTGCCATAATATTAAAATTGTCTGCGGGGTAACTAATTGTTCTCTAGTTAATTTGAGATGCTCTTCACAGGAGAGGACTCATGCATAATTCTGAGAACTGGGTAAAAACATGTAATTGAACATCATTTGTCCCAACTTTCTGGTCCCAAATAACTGACTCAGAGGTTTAATATTACTTAGAAATGCTGGGTTTATAGCTTGGGCTTGTTACTGGCTAACTCTTACATTTAACTCATAATTCTTATCTATGTTTAGCCATGTTGCTTAGCACCATTTCTCAGTATGGCATTTTCATCTTGCTTCTCTACATTTGTTGGTAATTCTTTGACTCTGCCCTTCCTCTTCCCAGAACTCTCCTGGTCTGACTCTCAGACTCAATCTCTTTCTGTACAACTATCAGCAAATCAGCTTTATTATTAATAATGACCATAATCCCCAAGAAAAACACATTGCTGAATATGTCTTAAGTCTTCTGAGAGAATGCATTCCCTTTATTTTGCTCAATTGTCATGTTGTCCTACTCAGTAATACCTTCTGCCTTCTCAATGTTTGTTCCTATCCTTAAGTCTGTACTTCTCCCAACCTTGTTCAGAGCAACTTCATATAGCAGCTGACAGTGATTAATGGAGAGATGTATTCTCTTCAAATTGCTGAGAATAATCACCTATGACTCCCCAGGGTCTGGTAGGACATGGACATCAAAGTATTCTTTCAATACTCACGGAACATCATGGATAACGGGATGGATGTAAGAGCTGCAGGTTTGGGAAGTGTGCTGTAAAATGACCAGCTGGAGAGCAAATTGTGGCACAGAAGGGTCAACAAGAGCTGTGGTGCCGCACTCAGATTTCTAGAATGTCAACCCAATGAAAACTTCTAGCATATAATGGAGATGACTTTTGAGGCCCCAGATGAAGATGAGAAGCTGTTTGTAGTTGATATATCTAGGAGAATGAGAGTCCATTTCTTGTAGAATTATGGGCACTCATGCTTCAGTAGATGAACTAAGCCCAAGAACCATATTGTAGTAGTAATGAGACTTAGAGGACTAAATAAAGTAAGTAAATAGAAAGGAATTAAGTAATGGAATGTTTAAAAAATTGTGACATTGGGACTGAGCAATATTTGAGGGGATAAATTTGAGTAGAAAAAAGAGGTGTAGATGTGATTAAGTAACATTTCAGACATGATATTAAAGAAAAAATACAAATTTACAGGTGGAACTATGCTGTTACTTTTCATGTTTTTGTGTGAAATATTTCCACCTTTTCAGATTTTTTAAGGTTTCTGAGAAGGGTCTCCCTGCATAATCATCTTTTTCATAATCACAAGTTCTGTGTTACAAATATGCATCAGTATTTCCAGATGTTTATTCATTTTTGATGTATATATTTTCCTTACAACATTTAAGCTACATTTACTTATCTATCCATTTTTTTTAGTTTTTAGTGTTTGTGTGCGTGTGGTGTCTCCATCTGTCTATATCCCTTTGTGCATGTATACATATATGCACATGTGTATGGCTGGAGGTCACAAGACAGTTTCAGAAGTAGTTCTCTCCCTGCATAATGGGAGTCTTGTGGATCAGAGACAGGTACTCAGGTTGTGGTCATGCACATATACACTAAGCCATCTTACTAGACCAACACTTAGCATCACCACTTTACTCAGACTTTCTGCTTCAGTAAAAATTCATTAGATCTGTGTTGTCCTGGGCCAAACAGAGTCACAGCTTTGTTTGACTTCCCTGGGTTTCAGGTTTTCGGTTTGTTCACCCTTCTTGTGACAGTTGACCACACAATCATGCAGGTGTAGGTAGAATTGTTGGCAGTATTGTATCATCTTGTCATTGCTGTACTTCAGGATAAATTGGCAAAGAAATGGCTGAATGATACAACCACTCAAGCACAGCAGCAGATGCAGGGACATGTAGTTGGCCAGAGTGTGGCCATCTTCTAGCTATTGTTGAAAATATGAACCACTGCTGGTCAGGTGGGATGCCCTATTTGTCTTCGGTTTCTGGTTTGCTATTCATAATGGTATCAGAGAGTTGGACCTCATGGGTGATTGTCTTGCTTTTCAGGATCTTGCCAAAGATCTGTATTTTGGTGTCTGCTCAGAGGCCTAAGAGAATAGACATTTTTCTCAGTAAAATATTTTATTTTCAGGCTGGAGAGATGGCTCAGAGGTTAAGAGCACTGGCTGCTCTTCCAGAGG
>LOEQ01013741.1:5156-16756 GCA_001685075.1 Bramus lutescens | reverse complement strand
CCATGAGGAGCCATAGCTGTGGTGGGTGAGAGACAGAGACATGTATAGGCACACCATGCACAATGAGGTTGTATATTTATTTAGTGGGTTATGAAAGGGAAGAGGAGAGGGAGGGAGAAGGGGACTATGAAAGAAACAGCAAGAGAGAGGGGGAGGAAGGAAGACAAAGGGGGAGAAAAGAATAGAGGGGGAGAGGAGAAGAGCCACAGCAGCAGATATTCTTTGGGAGAGAGATGGAAAAGAAGAGAGATAAGGTCGGAAGCAGAAGGAAGATCTGCTTGCCTCGGCAGTAAACGAAGGAAGGAATGGGCAGTGCTTGTCTTGTCTTGTCTTACAGGACAGACCATTACATTTCCATCTCTTTTTTTATAATAAAAAGGTGGGAACTTAGGCACAACAGGTTAAAGTAATTGGGGAGGCAGATTCTCAAGACTGCTTCCTGCTTATGTGTGGGCATCATCATTGGGGGGAACCTGAGAAAGCTGGGTTCTGGTCACATCCTGGGAAGCTGGTCTCTTTGCTCCAGTCTGATGTTTGTGGTGTGGAAATGTCTGGTATCTCTTACACCTATTTAAAGTGTCTCTTATACCTGTTTAAGGTATTGAGAGAACAGAAAACAAAGTTAAATTTTGGGGAAAAAATTAGGGTCAGGGAATTGAGAGGGGTGTAACTGACCTGTTTAAGGTGGATCCTTCAACTTAGCTCCCTGAAACTCACAAGAATGTCTGTGACAGATGTTGTTGCACAATGAATAGTATTTTTAAGACTACGGAAGTCTTCTCTCTTGAATACATTTTTTTTTGCTGTGAAGAGACACTATGGCCAAGGCAATTTACAAAAGAAAACATTTAATTGGTGGCTTGCTTAATGTTTCAGAGGGTGAGTCCATGATCATCATGGCAGGGAGTATGGCAGTGGGCATAGTACTGAAACCGCAACTGAGAGTTCATATTTGGTAGATGAGTACACCACAAACAGACACTGGACCTGGCATTGCTTTTGAAACCAACAAAGCCAAATCTATTCAAATAACTCCACCAAATAGGGTCCAAGCATTCAAATATATTAGCCCTTCATGTCCTCATACTATCACAACTACCATTTTATATTTTGTGTCTATTGTGGCTATAACAAGAAATCCAAGGGGGTTTGTCATAAATTCAAGAGCACTTCTTCAGTGGCATATGGAAGAAAGGGCTCCATATGTGGGGAGGAATTAAGAATAAAGGAGAATCCTGGGTCACATGGGGAAGAAAAACAAGGCTGTTCACGTCAAGAAGCACAGCACTGCACAGCAACATCGGTGTTCTAAGTGTTCTGGGTAGAACTCAGTGTGCACTATTGGCTGCCTAGCAATGGCAGCCAGGACAACAATAATCATGACATGGAAGGAAGAGAAGGTATAGCTTTGAAAGGAGAGAAACTTAAAGAGGAGCTAAATTGTGGTTTAAAAGGCAGCCTAGACTGGGTAGGTAAAGCACTAGCAGACTGGTTTGGGAAAGGTATGATACGAAGACAAGTCTGCGGTATGCTAGACCTCATTATGCTGTCAAAGCCAAATCACTTAGTGTCTGTCACTTTTGATTGGTACAGTAGAGGATAAAGTATGGTGTTGGGGCAGGAGGAGGGTTAACATAGAAGTTCACCTGGATTGTCAGAGCCTTGCAGACAACCACATTTGCTCACTCTACTCTCTTTCCTTAGGATGTTCTAGGATTCCTAATATTGTCTAGACAGCATCAAGGATGCATCCTGAATATCCCTAATTAAGTTATTCTCCAGGGAAACCATGAAGGAATGGCAACTGCTAAAACATCAGAACAACACTTAGCAGAGTAAATCTCCAAACCGGAAGAGACACATTCATAGGAATCCAATGTATGAGAGCTGCTGTACCATTGTGTTGCACTCAGTAGAGACCTGTGATAGTGTTGTGAAGGCAGCAGTCTATTTTTGCAGGTAGCTCTAAAGTTGGCTAATATATATGCTTAGCTGTAAAATATGGCCTGAACAAAAGTTAACATCAAGATCGATAGATTAGTCCCTATCATATCTCACATCCTGGCCTTGAACAACCTAATTTTCCATTTCCACTGGGGTTGCTTATAAAGGGAGTTTAAACTTCCTGAGAAGATTCTCAAAATTCTAAAGAAGCTGGTTGTTTAGCTCTCAGTTCTCCTTTTCTTCCTATAGGAACTGAGTCCACAGGAAATCTCCATGTCCCATACACTTATTTAAGAGATATTTGCTTTTGTTTTCTCTTATTCTATTAATTTATTATCATCTCTTAGAAAACTGATTGGTTTCTCATTAGAGGATTTCTCAAGGGACTATTTTAGTTTGTGGAGAGGAGTTACTGTCCAGTTTCTACAAGGGACAATGAAACCTGAAATTTGCTATTTCACTCTCTTTGTAATATCATGAATTATTTATATTCTTTTTTTCTATTTCTTCTTCTTTCTTCTTGAATTATTTATAATCTTAAGAAAACCATCCTTATTTATCTCATGTCCAATAATTTTATTAAGTTGTCAGACTCACTCTGTTTACCTGAGAATATGAACATGGTGGGAAGATATGCCAATTTATTTTGTGAATTTTTATTGATTATTTAAGAGGAAAAACATGTTTATAAAAATCTAATATAAATTTATTTATTATATCTTAATGGTCAATTTAGGACTTTATTGCTTTTGATTAAAGGATATTTGAAGGCTTACAAAGTAAAGACTCAATTTTATGCAATTACACAAATAAAGATATGAAAAGAGGAGTAAAGTTGAACCCTCCTTTAATAGGTAATATTTTAAATTTATTTCAAAACAAAGATTTGTAATAAAGACAAGTTATTAAGGTATTTGGCTTAGACAAGAAATGTGAATATTATTTTTTGCATTATGATGAATTTGTTAGTAAGATATCCTTCTATTAAAAATAAATTATTAATGCTCATGAATATTCTGGTTTAATTTAAAACGTGCACATAGACAAAAATTCAACCAAAAAAGCTAGAAATACAAAGAAGTTTAAGAAATTAATATGGAGAACCCTACTTTGAGCTGTTAAGAATCCGTGGTGGTAAGTTATCTAGATGATTTTTTCCATACATAGTAGGGGCATGGTAGTTTGAATGAAATTGTGCCCTATAATTTCATAGGGAGTGGCACTATTAGGAGGTGTGGCTTTGATGGAGTGGATATGGCATTGTTGGAGGAAAGGTATCTCTGAGGGGGCAGGCTTTGAGGTTACCTATGCTCAAGATACTGCCCAATATCTCAACCAATTTCCTGTTTTCCGCAAGATGTAGAACTCTCAGCTATTTCTCCAGTATCATGTATGTCTGTATGCCACCATGTTTCCTACCAAGATGAAAATGGACTGACACTCTGAACTCGAAGCTGCCATATCAATTAAATGTTTTCCTTTATAGGAGTTGCCATGGTCATGGTGTCTCTTCGGAGCAATGGAAACTCTGACTAGACAAGGGGTCCCAGACTACTTTGAGAATGTTGTGAATCTTCTTCATAAACACATTAAAGAAAACTCAGAATTCTATGAAATAATTGGAGACAGTTCGACATACATCATTTCTGCTCTCATCCCAATGGTTGGCACCAGATGTTACAGGCAAATGGTAGGAGAGGCATAGTTCACTGAAGCAGAAGAGCCACTGGAACCATATAATCAGTCTCCTTCAGGACTGTCCACAGCTTCCAGATTTCTGATGAATCCATTTAGGTCATTTTAGAACTCTCTTTCTGTCTCTCATTAGAAAACAGACAGGTTTCTAAGGGAATAAAATAGAAATAAAATAAAACAAAAATAAACATATGTAAATAGGACAAAACAAACAAACAGAAGCAAAAGAGCCAAAGAAAAGGCACAAGAAACAGACAGATAATTTTGCAATACAATTTAATATACTACATTTTATGTTATAAACCCTTTTACTGTGTAATAAAATTAAAAATAAAAGGTAAAATTTTATAAAAGCAAAATTTTATAATGGCATGACATTATGAGAAATTTATTTTCAAACAGTCTTTAATACATGTAACATTTTACCATTTATCAAAGAGGAAAACAACACTGCATACTGAGATAGATAGGCTTGTTTACTTTTACATAAATAATTAAATGTTGACTAGAATGTTTGATGCTGCAAGGTATAGATCATCAGCCTTTTTAAAGTTGGTGGATAGTTGGAATTTAAAATTATCAATGCTGGGAATGCTAATACTCATAAATATGTAGCCTAAAATGACAAAGTAAGTTTCAATTTACTTCATATTTTGTGGCAGGTTGGGCTATCTTAAGCCAAAATACATTTAATGATACTTAATGAAAATTAAGTCAACAACTCAAATAACAAGTTTTATTTTAAATTTTTTGGTCATTTTACATACCTTCTTCCTTCTATCCTCCTACTCCTCCCTCAAACCCCACACCCATCCACTCCTCAGAAAGTGTAAGGCCCATGGGGAGTCAACAAAGCCTGGCACATCGAGTTCAAGAAGGACCAAGGCTGTCTCCCCTACATCAAGGCTGTACAAGGTAGCCCTCCATAAAGAATAGGCCCCAAAACCTAGTTCAGACAGCAACCTTCACTAGTAAATGTGCTGATGCAATGCAAACAAAAGATATCTGATGCAGGAGTCCCTTCTGTATGCAGTAAATACCATGGGTTAATAAAGAAACTGGCTTGGCCTATAGCAAGGTAGAAGGAAGGGTAGAGGGAGAGAGAAGCCTTGTAGCCCTACCAGAGACAAATGCCAGATGGAATTTTATCCAGTAAGCCGCAACCACATGGCAATACACAGATTAATAGAAATGGGTTAAATTAAGATGCAAGAATTAGCCAATAAGAAGCTAGAGCTAAAGGGCAAGCAGTGATTTAAATAATACAGTTTCTGTGTAATTATTTTGGGTGTCTGAGCAGCCAGGCACTAACAAGCTGCCTCCTTCCAACAGATATTCTAAATTAATACATGCTGAAGAATGATGGTAAGAAAATACATCGCTGTTTTCCATAAGCAAACTACTTTCTTCCTGTATGAGCAGGAAGAAAAATGTGTAAACTGAAAATATCGTGATTCCTAACATTAGTAGTTTCAAATCTGAGCTTAGGTACTTCAGTTGTGTTAGTTAGAACTGGATGGTATCTTAGTTTTTCTTCATTTGCTGTCATAAAATAACAAAATCAACTAAAGGAAAAGATTTATTTGAGTTCACAGTTGCATATGACAGTCAATCATAATGGTGAAGTCTTTGTGACAGGATCTTGAAGAAGTGGTTATCATCGTGTAAAGGGTTGTTATCTAGGACAGTGATCTGTAAGTTTTTCACTTTAAATAAATATCCCTTTTATTAATCATAATTCCAAACTGGTGTGGAATTGTTTTGTGACTTCTTTAAAATAGACTCTTTTTTTCCCCATATCCTTTCCAGCATTCATTAATTTTTTCTTCCACAATGATAAACACTCTTGTAAGGTATTCTATATTATGCGGGATGATAAAAGAAAGAGGGTCACTTCAGGATGTAATTAAGGCTCTGTGGCAACAGGGATTGTCATTTTTATTATGTTGATCCTAACCTATCCAAGAACATAGGAGATCTTTACATTCTTTGAGACTTAAAATTCTTGTTATACAGGTATTTTATTTGTTTCAATTAGAGTTACCACAAGATATTTTATATTTGTGGCTATTGTAAAGAGTGATGTTTCTCTGATTTCTTTATCAGCCTGTTTATCATTTGTGTATAGGAGGGATACTGATTTTTTGAGATAATCTTGTAGTCTGCCACATTACTGAATATGTTATCAGCTGTAAAAGTTCCCAGGTAGAATTTTTGGGGTCATTTATGTAAACTATCATATCATCTGTGATATTATGCTATTTGTAAGTCTGATCTCTTCAAGACCTTTATGATGAAGAGGTGTTGAATTTTGTCGAAGGCTTTCTCAGCATCTCACAAGATGATTATGTGGCTTTTTTTCTTTCAGTTTGTTTATATGGCGGTGTACATTGACAGGTTGAACCCTGCATCTCTGGGATGAAGCCTATTTGGTCATGATGAATGATTTTTTTATGTGTTCTTGAATTCTGTTTGCCAGTATTTTATTGAGCATTTTTGAATTAATGTTCATAGGGGAGATTGGTCTGTAGTTCTCTTTCTTTGTTGCATCTTCGTTCGGTTTGGATATCAGGGTAATGGCAGCCTTGTAAAAAGGAGTTAGGCAATGTTACTTCTGGAGGAGTACTGAAATTAGCTCTTCTTCAAAATTCTGGTAGAATTCTGTGCGAAGCCGTCTGGTCTTCTACTTCCTTAGGGGTTATAGGTCTATTTTTTGGTTTTTTTTCTTTTTTTGCATTGTTTGAGGGTGTGAGATTATCTATTGCTTGTACTTTTGTGGGTAGCACTAACGTTTTTGGGTTGGAGTTCTTCTTGTGCTTTCTGTGGGGTTGGATTTGTGTATAGGTATTATTTAAATCTGATTTTGTCATGGAATTTATATTGTTTTCTCCATCTATGGGGACTGAAAGCTTTGCTTGGGTTAGCATCTCTGGTTTCTTAGTGCCTGAACAATATCTGTCCAGGACCTTCTAGCTTTCAGAGTCCCCATTGAGAAGTCAGGTGTTATTCTGATGGGTCTTCAATTATATGTTACTTAGCCTTTTTCCTTTGTAGTTTTTAATATACTTTCTTAATTCTGTATATTTTGTGCTTTGATTATTACGTGGTGAGGGGTCATTTTGAGTTGTTCAGAATTTGGTATTCTGTAAGTGTCTTGTATCTTCATAGGCATTTCCTCTTTGATGTTGGGAAAGTTTTCTTTTACAGTTTTTTTGAATATATTTTATCTGCTTTTGAGCTGGTATTCTCCTTCTATTCCTATTTTAGTTTTGATCTGTTCATGGTGTCTCAGATTTTCTCAATGTTTTGTGTTATGATTTTGTTGACTTTTGCTTTCTTTGACTGATGTACATATTTCCTCTATTGTAGCTTCAATGCTTGAGATTCTCTCTTCCATCTCTTGCAGTCTATTGGTTATGCTTCCATCTGTAGTTTCTGTTCCTTTATCCAGACGTTCTGTTTCCAGTATTCCCTCAGTTTGTGGTTTCTTCATTGCCTCTATTTCAATTTTCCAGTCTTGAGCTGTGTCCCTTTACCTTTTTGATTGATTTTTCTTGACTGTTTTTAAAGAGCTTTGTTGATTTCTTCCAATTTTTTCTTTTCCTCTATATCTTTAAGGAATTTTTTCATTTCCTCTTTAAGGGTCTCTGTCATTTTCATGAAGTTATATTTAAGGTTTTTTTATCCTGCGTCTTCTGAGTTGGGATGTTAACGTCTTCCTGTTTTAGGACTATGAGATTCTGTAGGACACACTCTGGTTGAGCCATATTGCTCTTTAGATTGCTGAATTTATTCTTTCAATAGCATCTACCCATCTCTTTTTCCAATTGATGCAGGCAGAGTCTGTGCCTCTTCGTCTGATCATTGCTGTTGTTGTCTGTGTCTCAAGGATCATCTCTTGGTGTAATTGATGCAGTCATTGTCTGTGTCTCAGGGATTCACTCTTAGTACACTCTATGCAGTCATTCTGTATGTCTCAGGAAACTACTGACATCTCCGGAGATTTTTTTTGTTTTTATTTTTTTTGTAAGAAGCAGTGAGACCTGTAGATTACAGAGCACCCTGCCTGCAGGAGGCTTGCCCTTGTGACCGAGACGGGTGGGAGAAGGACCCAGGGATTTGCCCTGAGGCCTAAGGCCTAGAGACTGGGCTGTCCATCTGAGAGCTTTGGTCACTCACCTCTGGTCTTCTCTGTGAAGTCTCAGGGAGCTGCTGAAGTCATGGGGTATAGGTATTAGACACAGAATTAAACAGAGTTCTAAAAGTTGGGGCATAGATCTTCAAACAGAGAGCTCTCAAAAGATAATATAAAAGTGGTTGAGAAAAAAATTAAAAGGCATTCAACATCTTTAGTCTTCAGCAATGATTAATGAAATGTCTCTGGGATTTTATATCATACCAGTTATGAGTAAGATTAAAAATAAAAAAATGACAAGTGCTGCTAATCTTTAGGTACACCTAAATAATGATAAAATTGTGATATCATTTCCATTTATTGGGATATTTACTATTAGAAACTAGAAAAATAATATTGACAAACTTGGAGATTTTAGATTAATTACACCTGGCTACTAAAATAAAATTGTTAGAACATGGGACAAAAATATGGTATTCATCAAATTATCGCGCATAGAATGACAATTAATACATCTCTAATTATACATATAAAATATGAAAACAGGAACTGAGGTATGTTTATATCAGTTTTCATAACAGCATTATTGACAGTAGCCCAAACATGCTAATAATATCAGTGTTTGTTAAGTAGTAAGAAAACAAAATGTGGCATATTCAAGGAATTAAATAGAATTAACTCTAAAGAGGATTGAACTTTGATACTTGCAAAAGCACATATGAGCCTTGAACATAGGATGTTAAGTAAGAGAAGTCAAAGACAAAAGGGCTAATATCATATGATTCAAAGTGTATGAGTTGTGTAGGATATTTAGGAAGAAATATATTAGTAGTAGAAAGGTTAAGTTAATAAGGCATGCAGAATTGTGTAAAGAAGACAGATCCTTGTTTCCATTATCAAAAATTCTGAAAATAAATATTGGTAATAGGAATCAAAACAACTTGAATGTTCACAATTACATTTAATTTACCAAAGAAAAGCATAGCATATTGAAACATTTTCAAAATGTAAAGGAATAAATATAACAAGGTAAATACTAACACAGTTTTTAATGTGCCAAAATAAATAGAGGTAAATGTGGGTCACTATGCACACCACACTCACAAAAAGATAAAGAAACACTGTATAGCAGAGATGAATGAATACTTTGTGGATGAAATACATTGGAATAAAAGTAATAGCTGGCATAATGTAAATAGTATCAAATGAAATGAATGTTATAAAATATCTTAAAATAGTATCACAAATATGGATAATAAGAAAACAGGGGCAGTTATGTGGATACCAACAAAATGTTTTGAGATGTGGGGAGAAAATTACTTTGTTTGTTCTTTGTATCATGGCAAGGGAGTCTTTTGCCTTCCCCTCTTTTTGGATTGGGATAAAGATAGCTTTAAATAATAACCTTGAGGCAGATAACAGTATTCACTGGATGCTCTCTTGATTCTATCTGTTCTTTCTTGTCTATTTCTTTTCTCAATCCTCACTCTTGTCTCCAAGAATGGATGGACAAGTCTGCTGGACCAGACACAACAGAAATCTTAAATTTGAAGGAAGCTTATGCTAAATTGTGTGGCCCCAAAGTAAAATATTTAAAAGAAATATACAAAGTAAGATGGCAGGTTTAAAGCCAACTAATAAACAGAGATCTTCAAAACAGAATTTTTAAAAGCCCAAGGATGTTCAGCCAAATAGATGCCATAGAAAGATAGGAAATAGGAAATATGTGTCAAATGAATATTATAATGAAAGCACATATAGAGAAAACTAGTTACATTAGTATTAACAGAAACAAAATCATACATCATGAAAAGAAAAATCACATAAAAGTCATGAACACTTATTATGCATCCAATGCTATTTTGTAAAAGTAAATTGCTTGATCCCTAAGAAGAATTTGAGAAAATCTATAATGTGTTAAAAAATTATTGAACTTTCTCAGAAACAATAAACCAAATTAAATCATA
Source organism: Bramus lutescens (assembly GCA_001685075.1). Lineage (NCBI taxonomy): Eukaryota > Metazoa > Chordata > Mammalia > Rodentia > Cricetidae > Bramus > Bramus lutescens. Next base: position 7,015 of record LOEQ01013741.1, on the reverse strand, counting down.
TAGAGAGTTAGAGGAGTCAAATGAACGAACACCTTTGAAAGATAGCATATTCATTGCATTCTTGGAACAGTTTGAAAGAATTTACATAATACTCAAAATGAATAAAAATTATGCTAATTACATACATTGAACTCAAAAGAAACAAATGGGAGAAATAACCTTGAACTCACTGTCACAGAAAAAGACTTCCTGAACCGAAAAGAACATTGTTAGCTCAGGCACTAAAATCAATAATTAACAAGTGGGACCTCATGAAACTGAAAAGCTTATGTATGTCAAATAACTCTCACTTTCAGACAAATGGCAACATACAGAATGGAAAAATATTTTTATTGCCTACAAGTTTGATAAAGGGTTAATATTTACAGTATAAAACCCCTCAAAACCTAGATATCAAGCAAACAAATAACCCAATTAAAAATTGGGTAAAATCTAAACAGAATTTTATTTTTTTCTAAACATAACTTTTAAAAGAGGAAACTCAAATGACTGAGAAACACATAAAATGATGTTCAACATCAGTAGCCAACAGAGAAATGCAAATCAGAACTAGTTTAAGATTTCATCTTAGACTTACTATATTGGCTACAATCAATAAAACAAGTTACAGCAGATGCTGGTGAGGATATGAAGTATGGAGAACACTCATCCAAGGCTGGAAGGAGTACAAACTTGTACAGCCACTGTAGAAATCAGTGTGATATTTCTGCAGGAAGATGGAAATTGATCTATCCCAATAAACAGCTACATTTCTCTGGGGGAATGTACCTAAAAGACATTTAATTCTTTCTCAGGGACATTTGCTCAAACAATTTGTTATTGCTTTATGAATAATAGCCAGTAATATCATCTCGAGCCACACTACATTGGATTTTCATATGTCATGAGCTGCCTTTTAGGGTGATTTTTGCTGAGCTCCTAGCCATAGCAGGTTTGTACATTCCAGTGTAGGGGTGTGAGGATTAGAAATGTTAAGTAGGAGAAGCAGAGGTAAAAAATCATAGACATTGGATAGTATCAGGAGGGCAACTTAGTCTCCTGAATACTGAGTTCTGAGTACTGAGTTTTGAGTTCTGAGTTCTCCCATGTTTAATTTTCCATACATTTTTATACCCCAATACAAAAGGTTGGAAAGGGCAAAAGACTGCTTTTACATGATACAAAAAGCAACAAGAACAGTTACTTCCTTCAATATTTTGAGACATCAAGCCATTAACTCAGGAGAAATGCATTCTGCTGTTTAGGCAGTGAACCCACTCTAGACCAAGAATTCTGAAGGAAGCCACTCCCTATGTCAAACCTCCTAATTCAAAAGAAGGAGCAGAATTATGCTTAAATTCTCTGACCTTTTGTCAGGGTGGAAAGGATCTACCTGTATGGCCCATCTTAATATCCAAAACACTGAGGAAACACACCCTAGCTCAGGGTGTGTAGCCACAGTTGTTGTCAGCATCTTTGAGCAAACTAAAACTCTCTAACCTTCAGAGAAGGTAGAATAGGCTCACATTTTTGGGTCTCCACAAAATACAAAACATTTTAACTGTCCCTCAGTAGAAGAATGGGTAAAGAAAATGTACATTTACACAAATAAATATTTTTACAATGATAAAAATGAGATCATGAAATTCACAGGTAACTGGATGGAACTAGAAAAAAAAATCATCCTGAATAAGATAATCCAGAGCCAGAAAGACAAATATGGTTTCAATTTGTTTATATGTGGATATTAGCTATTAAGTCAATGATAAACAAACTACGATCCATAGAACCATAGAGGATAGTTATAGAGTGAGTAGGGAGGCAGATAGATCTCCTTAGGAAGAGAAATATAACAGCTAGCTACAGATGGATTGGAGAGG
>LOEQ01013740.1:0-19350 GCA_001685075.1 Bramus lutescens | reverse complement strand
TGGAGGGGTCCTGTAGTTTACAGTGTGATTTGTTACCTGGAGAGGTGGAGGGGTCCTATAGTTTACAGTGTGATTGTCATGAAGAGCTGGAGGGGTCCTGTAGTTTACAGTGTGATTTGTTACCTGGAGAGGTGGAGGGGTCCTGTAGTTTACAGTGTGATTTGTTACCTGGAGAGCTGGAAGGGTCCTGTAGTTTACAGTGTGATTGTCACCTGGAGAGGTGGAGGATCCTGTAGTTTACAGTGTGATTGTCACCTGGAGAGGTGGAGGGTCCTGTAGTTTACATTGTGATTGTCATCTACTGTTTCATTCTATTCACAAAAAGGACTCTGGGGTAGAGATGCCAGGGACATGCTGCCTCTCGTCCTTCAATTTCTTAGCAGTATGAAGCCTCTGTGGATGTGTGCCTGGGCAGCTGTCTCTGGCCCAAGCTCAAAGGACGTCCCCAGGAGATGTAGCTCACTCCTTAGGTTGGAGCTCTGAATTGTTTCTTGGAAGATTCTGGACACAGTATGTTTCCTGATCACTGTGGGCCAGGCACATATTTGTGGGCTCTCCTAAGTTTTTGATTTTCCTTATAGCAGATTTCTTGAAAACATTTTTCAGATTCCACATAACCTATTTATAGATGAACTTTTAGAACATGAAGCTTTCTGTAATTGGGTACCATCTATGCTCTTTTTTGCTATATGCATTTTTTATTGTTACTTCCTTGAAATAGATGGTGTTACTTGTATTTGAAGTGTTCAAATATTACCTGACAGGAGAGCTTTAAAAACACACTTTAGCTTGGTGTGGTGGCTCAGGTTTTTATTCTCAGTATTTGGAAGGCAGGGTCAGGCAGATCTCTATAAATCTGAAGTTAAGGTGAGCTATGTAATGATAACCCAGTCTCAAAACCAAAACCCAAACAACCAAACAACCAAAAGATAAAACTATAATTTAAATAGCTTTGTTGCATTCTTTTATTATATATAGGAAGCCTCTCCTGCCCATAAAAGCAGATTATTAGGGACATTTTTCTCTTGTTAGGAATCTCCTGTACAAAAATAAAATCTCCTTTTACTCAAATTTTAAGTGAAATGTATTTTTTTCCCCACAGTTAATGCTATACCCCATGCGATGATGAAATCACAGTTTATGGGAAAGAGAATTGTGGGCAGGCAGCTGCCTCTACCCACTGCTCATCTGCAGGCTTGGGTGCTAAGTAAGCTCTGCAAAAGGAAGGTTCTAAATTACCTTGCTCTCTGAGCCCACACGTTTTATTTTACACCTGTCTTTATTCTCTTTCAGACCTCCCAGTGTTACTACTTCCTTAAATCTGGGGTGGGGGCGGGGTCTGTAACTCTTGAGTTAGATCACAATGCCTATTTCTTATTTTTGTTTCGTTTTGTTGAGACATGGTTCCATGGAGCCCAGGCTGGCCAGACTCACTCTGTGTGGGAATGGCCTTGAACTCCTGAACCTCCGTCTTTAGCTCCAGGGTGCCCAGTCTACAGTGTGCCACCATACCTGCTTTACACGCTGGGGTTTGAACCAAGGGCTTCCTACATGCTAGGCCAGTTCTCTACAGATTGAGCTACGTCTGCAGCCTGGTTTCTTCTTGATCTTTAGAACTTGAGGCTTTGATGAACAGCCTGCCTTAGAAAGACCACCTACAATGCACCACCCCAATGTGCTCATCTTGCCACGGTGAAAGTCTGTTCTGCTAATCAGATTTTGTCTGAAATTCATCTTTGTCTGAAATTATGTGTGTCCCAGAGTTTAATGCCAGTGTGGGAAGCCTCGCTCTTGAGTAAGCCCCAACCAAGGCTGACAAGGTGATGTACCAGTCACCTATAACAAATTGTTCTTCTTTTGGCTATGGTCACGTCTCCTCGCTTGTTAGTGTGGGAATTTAACTGTTATGAGTCCCTTTGCTTAAGCTTTTGTTTTGTTTTATTTGTTTGTTTTTGGACAGAGCATCAGTTAGCCCAGGCTGGTCTTGAAGCTACTACATAGCCACCAATATTCTTGAATTCCTGACCTTCCCACTCCCCCTTCCCAAGATCTTGGATTACAGGCCCCTGTGTGAGATATTTTGTTTTGACAATGCAATTTAATGCCTATCAAGTAATTATCTTTTGCTCCAATTCTCTGAAGTAAGAATACACAATATGACAATCCTGAATTTTTAAAAATTGTTGCTGTTATTGTATTGTGCACGCACGTATGTGTGTCTGCCATAGCGCGTACAGAAGCCAGAGGATGACTCTAAGGTTGGTACAGACTTCAGATTTCCAGGCCTGGCCAGCAATTGTCCTTAGACACTGAGTCATCGTGTAGGCCCTGGAGTTTTTCTAAAGGGAAAGTTTTCATTTTCAAAGGTAGAAATGGAGAAACAATGACCTTTAATTTTGAAAGTATTTGAATGTGAGTTCATAAAAGATGAGGAAGCCAGGATTGCAGTTTGCTCCCAACCAATATGCCTTTGAGGGCAAAATTTGTCCTCCTTCCCTAATGTGTCAAACAATTTATTCAAGACCCTGATAAATAGCAAAAATATATTTATAAATCATGGGAATTTCAAAGGCTTTGAAATTAAATAATTAGTATGATGATGTTTAAATATGGTAATGCTCTCTGCAGTGTGTTGAGGACAGGGAAAGATAGAGGCTTCTGTTTCTTTCTCAAACAGGGACTGTGCCTTCACAATTGTACTGGCACATTCAACAAAAATAAATACAGCTATGCATCAAGCTACACAAATCACCAGCAGAACCTATTGTTAGAGCACACAAATGAGCATTACTGTAAGAGCAATTGAACTGGAAACACTGGGCCATTTTCTCCACTCAGTGGCAGAAGTTCCAGCTTGGTTATTTAGGATTATCCAAGGAGAGCCTGGAGGGTAGAGGGGGCTCTTCCTCGGTCTTCGGAGGAAAACAGGAGGTATCTTAGGTCTGGCCAGTTCCCTTGTGGCTTCACATTTTTGTCTTTGAAGTTGAGAAAGAAAACAAATGTCTGGTATTCCAGGCGTTGCTGTGGCATACAGTCATTTTGAAGAGATTTTCGATTTAATGATTAATTTTTTTTAAAAGATTTTAATTATTTAATATAGTAATTTCACATAACGATGCTTTTCATCATGACTTTTTCATGTATATAATGTGTTCTGATCATTTTCTTCCCCCACTATCCCCTCTTAGCTCTTTCTTCTTTCCAACTAACCTTCCCTTCTAGTTTCGTGTCTTTTTCATCTCCCCCCCCCCTCTGTGAGCAAATGAGTTCAAGTGGAGTTACTCACAGGTATATAGGTAAGGAGATGTTTACAGCTGCACAGGCAACCACTGAAAAACTTGTCCCTACTTCCCCCAGCAGCCATTAACTACCTATAGATCCTCAGAGAGGGTTGGCGCCTCATGAACCACCATGCCCCCGCAACTGTTTGATTAATTTTAGGAAGTCATTCAACCTCTTTAGCTGTTGGAACTATGATTGACACTTGCACATCATCTACAGGCTAGATAGTCAGGCCTGATGGGGAGGAGAGAAAAACGCTTATTCATGCGATCATGGGCCCTGAGTTTAGCTCCCAAACACCCATGCAAAACCCAAGCCTAATGAATGACATTGCAGCGGAATTGTTCATACTGCCTCTCCACCGGCTGTGCCAATAAAGTTCACCTTGAATTATAGGGCGGAGCTAGCTACTAGCTGACCAAAAATAGCCTTTGGAGGACCAAGGACATATAGAGAGACACTGGCAGTAGTAGGGAGGAGTTTAGGAAGATGCACTTTTTTTAGATGGAGGAAGGAGACAGAGAGGAGGTCACTGGTCACTTTTCTGCCACTTCTCTGATCAATAAGGTTTTAACTCCATATCTGACTTCTGAGTTTTTATTAATAATAGAATAATTTAGATAATTATTACATAATGGCATCGTAATGACAGGGTTTATAACCCCAGGACCGGGTAGGGAGAGAGGTAAGTGGATCCCGGGCTTCCTGGACGGTCAGTCTGGCCTCACAACAAGCTCAAAGTCAGTGAGAGAATCTGACTCAAAAAATACTGTGGAGAGAGGTGCAGGAAGACACCTGACATTGGCCACTGGTCTCACCATATACACACATAGGTGAGCACACCTCCTCGACACACATGCATGCATCCGTGCACACACATGCAGACACCATGCTCACATGCATGCACATAAACAGTCCCTGCTGAGGACAATATTATAATGGTTCACCATGGAACAAATGGTTCCTTCCCCTGAAGGAACTACACTGTGCCTGGCTTGTAAAATTCTTTAAAGTTGGGTGCTTGATTTTAACTGTGATGTTAGCTCTGTCTTCAGAAGCTTACTGATGAGGGCACTGTGCAAGCAAGATTATAAAGCCTTCCTGACGGTGCATCAAAACAGGTGATTCCTTCCAGGCCTGGCTCTGAGCTGTTGGACAGGATTAGTATAAGATAAGATTAAGGAGTCATTCTGTTTATTAACAGCCCTTTTCCCAAGGGCTTTTCAATTGATTGTTTCCAACGTTGTTAATCTTCTGGTGACAAACACTGTAAGAACAAAAAACCAAATGCCTCAACTTTGGAAGGAAAGATGGCTTCAGAAAGATGGCTCCAGTATGGCTCGGCTCAGGTTTAAATTGGCTCAGGTCTGTCTGGTGTTCCCTACGTACTCCGTTCCAGTGGGGTTGGCTGCCATAGACTCAGTGGGCAGGGCTTTTTGCAGCACACCGCCTTGGTAAAGCTATGTTAGGAGTTTTTACACCAGAGCAATTGGCACAGCCTATATATCCTCCTCCATGTGCCCAGGGAACCAATGTGCTGCTGAAAACATTTACAAAGCCCCAAGTGCCTTAAAAGCATAAGGCAATAAATTCGTGACTTCAAGATCTTAAATGCTACCTACTGAGGTGCCGTAGCAAAGGAAATCAATGCCTTGGACTTTTTTGAGAAATCACAGTTTTACTCAGCCTGCCTTTTACCGAAACATTTATCAAACTTATCTTCCCTCACAGCAAGGAGGAGAATTTTAGCCTGAGTTAGAATAAATATGTCTTCGAGTATATTTCAAAACGTTTGTTTAATTTAATGCCTCCTTCTGGGGACAGGTTGGTCTGCACTCTGAGAGAGCTGGGCACAGTTACCAAGGTTATTTTCTCAGGCTGCTTCTTGCCTGCTACTCAGGCTGACCAATGGCTGACAAGATGCTTTTTCCTCCCCTTCCTTGTTTGTTTTATTTTTAAGCTAACACTTGTCCTTTGGAAAATTATTTAAAGATGTCTCAGGCAGGAAAGAAAAACTGTTTTACTCACTATTTATTGAGTCTCTGTAAAGCATTATAATTTCTCCTAAGGCTAACTATTTAATAGGGTTAACATTCTAAAAAACATGATTAAACAAAATAGGCAGAAAAAATATGTTTTTTATATAGAAAAATAAGAGTCCTGTGGCTGAGAAAATATCAGTTTAAATGTGCTTTGAGAGTTGATTTAGGGAATTATTTATAATGGGAATATCATTGCCATCAAATCTGCAGTTAGCAATGACTTATAGAATGGTTTATAAATGGGGAAATTGCTAAGAATGATAATCTACTTATTGATATAACTGTTTGGCATTTCTTTTAAGCTGGCGTGTGACTTAGTCCAAGTTAGGTTCTGGTATTCAGATAGAGTTGTTATCAAGACTTCCTCTCCACCCCTCCTAAAGCATTCTTGGAATTCTCCAGCCCTCTGGGATGGAAGGATAATCTTTGGATTTCGTCCCTCCCCTTTCTGTGAGATGTACCTTAGCACTCGGGTGGGGGAGCAGATGTTCCTTCTGTGTGACTGCACACTTGGTGGGAATGATGTGCATGTTGCACAATCTGGGGGTGATCATGGTTTGTCTGGGGCTGTTTCCTCTTAACCCTTGAGTCAAAACCAGCAGTAAGCAAATCTTATTTTTTAAAATACTTATTCTCTCTACTTGCAAGAGTTCTTTTTACTAATACCAGGAGAACATCTGTCATCTAACTGACCTTAAAACTTCTCTTTCTTCTACCAGGAATCCAGCTTAATAGAGCCAGTTACCCTGGCATTGTGTTACAGCTTAGGAGTCCCCATTATTGGAGTCTTTGTTTTTCAGATGTGGAATGAAGGGCCTGGAGTTTAACTTGTCCTGGGTCTCACAGCAGCTGTAGAACCAGAACTGTTCTGCAAAGAAGCCTCATATCAGAGCCCACCTCCTGACTGTTCTGAAAGTTAAAAAAAATAAATAAATAAAGCAAATGGAACTGTCCAGAACGACACATAGAATGAAAGGGAAATAAACCCATGCAAGTCCTGGCCATCATCATTGTGGGAACTAAGTCAGCCTGGTCCTCAAATGCCCAGGTGTCAGAACAGTGGTGAGAGCCCACCTCCTGCATGTGCCTGTGGTTATCTCCAAATGAGTCAGATGACGATAAATGCACAGTCATTATCCAGCGCCAGTCCCACCTTGCCAGCCGAGAGTTAGCTTCTCCAGGCAGAATGCATTGCACTATTTTTAGGCCTGAACTTCTTTAAACTGGAATTAAACCAGGTAGGAAGGAAGTCTTGAGACGCACGTGGTAGAGCTGTGGTGTTCCTGAGGAAATTTAATTATAACTTTAGAATTGAACCTGGGGGTCTGGAACTCCAGCTCAGTTGGTGCTTGTTTAGCATACATGAGACCCGGGGTTCCATCCCCCAAACCGAATAAACCAGGCATTGTGGCACATGCCTATCATCCCAGCCGAGGGAGATAGAGCAGATGGATCACAAATTCAAGACCATTCATAACTCTATGATAATCGGGGACCAGTTTGGGCTCCATCCAAAGAAATAGGTCTGCCCCCTACCACTCACAGTATATTGGTGCCATCGGCTGACTTGCCTGGGAGAAAGCAGACGGCCATCTAATTTTAATAGCTTGTCCCAGCCCCTTTCAGGTAGGTCAGCATAGCAGGGGAGATGTAAGGGAAGCAAAACAGTCCATCTTGTAAAAATAGTCTGCAGTTGGCAAGATGTCTCAAGGAGCACTATGCTTCTGCACACCCAGGAGGGCCTCGAACTATAATCTAGGCCTCGACAATCAGGAGACCCAGTTCAACAAGAGACCCTAGTTCAGGAAAATAAGGTAGAAGATTGTCAAAAACAAAAACAGACCCACACACACACCAAAAGCCCAGGCAACATTGACCTCTGGCCTCCACCCACATGTACACCCACACTACATACCACACACGCGCGCACACATACAAATAATAACAATAATGATGATTTTGTTCACTGTGCAATTCATATGTTATTCATGAAATTTAGAAAGAGGGTAAAGCTTTTTTTCTTTTAGAAGGTATTTTTTTCCCAGGGGAAAGGAAGTATTTGTTGATTGTTTGAGTATTAAAGGGTTCTACTCATTCACCATTTCTTATTTTGAGTGGAAAAATGCTAATTTTTTCCAGATTGGAGTCCTTCTGTGGCAGTGACAGGATAAGGTTTGTTAATATGGTGAAAAGCTCTTTTGTTTATGTGGCTATGGTGCTTTCTTTTAAATTAGAAAATAATTGTTTAGGGTTGCTTTTTTCATTGTATTATTTTTCATGTTTCCCCAAGAAAGCAGTAGTTTTGGTCATCTCTTTCCCACTTTGAATTCTATTTTTGTTTTTGTTTTTCAAGACAGGCTTTCTTTGTGTAGCCCTGGATGTCCTGAAGCTCGCTCTGTGAACCAGGCTGGTCTCAAACTCCGAGATCGGCCTGTCTCTGCCTCCTGAGTGCTAAGATTAAAGGTGCCACCACTGCCTGGCAAACACTTAGAATTCTAAGGGAAACTTTTTCTCCCGTGGCCGGAAAGTTCATAGGAGAAGGGGCTGTCCATGGCCTGTCGTGTGGGCAGGACACAGGAAGTGCGCTTCTGACGCTATCTTCAAATGAGCTGTCTTTTGTGTTAAAGGAGCTGGCTTGATAACCTCCACGGCAGCTTGGGGAACCCCCACTTTAACACCGAGGACTGAAGGGAGGGCAGACAGAGCTCCATGTGTTTGTTTCTGAGGACTATTCAAGAGGTTCATGCTGGGTGAAGACCTCTGCCCCGGAACAGCAAAGGGACAACCGGCTCCTCCTCAGCTGTCCCGGATGTGAAGCTTGATTTCTGACCTCAGCCCTAGTTCGCTTTTAATTATGGTGCATCCCGGGCATTGGGGACTTTGCTTTGCAAAGCATACTCTGTGTATTAGTAACATCTGCTTTTCCCAGGAAGCGTTAAAATACAGCGTCCCCAGGCCCTGCCCCGGAACTGTGAGTCAGAATCGGTATTTTGGTAAGAACCCTGAGTCTGCACATTGACGCCCAAGGATTTAGCTCTGCCCCTTTAAGGTGTCAGGTGTAAATGCCACCTGAAAAATGAAAGTCGTTTAATTGTCTAGCTGTAGAATTAATTGATCCAGAGATTGAACCCATTGGATAGTGTCTCAAAATGATCTTCGTTGTTTTGGGAATAAACATCACTGTCCCACAGGCCACAGCTAGAAAGGCAATATTTTGAAATATAGTTGGGACCGCCTGGGAGCTGAGGATATTTCTCTGACTTCCAGCTTCCTGATGGAAGTTCAGAGGAATCCTTATGGGCTTCCCAATGTTATTTTTACTATCTCAAAGTCACTTCCATTTTTAAAAGACACTGAACAGGAGAGAGAACTTTTGTATGAGTCAGACCAGAGAATATCGGGGCACCAAGAGGAGGCTCCAAGCAGCCAACACACACCCTTAACTGATGGCAACTCTGTTAAGAAGTGATCCGGAAATACATGAAAAAATGTAAAAGATGGTTCCAAAGTATCTTCAGATATTGGAAAGCTGATGGCAGATTCTGTTGGAAGAAAGAAAGAATGGTTAGGACTGGTTGTGGGACAAACAGGATGACCTGGGCTCAGGTTAACTGACTTTGAGATCAGTATGAGTACCCACTGGAAATGTGCTGAACACTGTTGGGGATCACAAGTGTGTGTGGGGGGTTAGTATTACACCAGTCTCTCCGAGTCTCGGCCTGCGATGCTCTTCTTTTCATTTCCTGGAGCTTTAGGAAGACAAGGATCATGACTACCCAGGACCTCCATTCCTCTAAGTTAACCAGGAAGACAACTGACAGGTGATGCTTCTGTTTAGACAAGAATTTAGCATGAGGAGGCAATCCATTTGGGTCATCTCAAAGGAACTAGTTTAAAGCTCATACGTTCCCGTCAATTCTATTACGATTCTATCATATCCGCTCCAGTCATGGTAATTTACACATCACTGTGTGGTGTAGAAAGGACGCAGCATCTCTGAGAGGCTCTCTCTATACCTCTCCCCTGAACTCCTCTACTGACCTTCTTAAAAGACCCTGGCTTTGGACTGAGGTGCCCACGCAGCACCAATCTGAGACCTTCTGAATGTACTCTGTTTTGTCATCTATTTCAAGAGGAACAAGAAATTTCAGCAACAATGAATCTGAGCACAAATATTGTACTCACTGAGGTTTAACTAAAAGCCTACAGTTAAGGGATGTCTTAGTTAGCTTTACTACCGCTGTAATGGGACACTTGACCAAAGCAAGTTGGGGAAGGAAAGGGTTTATTAGACTTACACTTCCTCATCACTGTTCATGACTGAAGGAAGTCAGGACAGGAACTCAAGCAGGGCAGGAACCTGGATGCAGGAGCTGATGCAGAGGCCCTGGAGGAATTCTGTTTCCTGGTTTCCTCAGGCGGGTTTCTTATAGAACCAAGTCTACCTCCCCAGGGGAGGCCTCACTCACAATGGGCCTGGCTCTCCCCCATGAATCACTAATTAAGAAAATGCACTACAGGCTTACCTACAGCCAGATCTTGTGGAGGCATTTTCTCTATTGAGGCTCCCTTCTCTCCAGTGACTCTAGCTTGTATCAATCAAGTTGACATAAAACTAGCCAGGACAAGGGTCTAGGGAAATGGCGTAGTGTATGAAGTCCTTGCTGTGCAAGCTGAGAACAGGAGTTCAGATCATAAGCACTCATGTCAAGGAAGTCAGTCATGGCTTCTTTGCAATGTCCGTAATCCCAGCAGTAGGAGGTGGAGACAGGCAGATCCCTGGGACCCACTGATCTAGTTGAAAGAGTGAACTCCAGGTCAGTGACAAACCCTATCTCAAAAAGTAAGGTGGAGGAGTGATGGAGGATAACATCCCCATACCAACCTCCGTTATTTTGGGCCAGCAGACACATGGCATGAATACAAATCATCAATCAAGCAACCTATTTTTGTATCTAGCTATATATGTATGTATGTGTCATCTACCTACCTGTTGTCTATCATCCACCTCTCTACCTGCCCACCTACCAACTATGTAGAGTGGAGACCAAAGCCGCTGCAGCCTTCCTTCTCAGACACTTAGGGCTGAAAACAGACTGAGGACCCACCAACAGGAAGGATGTACATGTTTTATTTGTATGATAATGTAATTATGAAGTTTCTTAATGACTGAGTTCAATTAATGATTCTCACAACTACTTTGTAATGTACAGGGAAAACCTGAGAAGAGAGACTCGTGTGTGTGTTTGTGTGTGTGTGTATGTGTGTGTGTGTGTAAAAGTGACCCTAAATGACTGAAACAGGGAGGGAACAGCAAAGAGATGCAGAAAAAAGTATTTAAAGGCATGAGATAAACTAGAGTATTTCAGAGTGTTGTCCAAGTGTAAGGATCTTGTCAGCTAACAGTCTCTGAGACACAGCTGACAGCAGCTGTCTGCTTGCTCTGCAGGAAGAGCGACAGCATAGGCCCAGCCGTCCAGGCCTCCTCCACACACACCACTAGGACAACATGGCGCAGTCTTGCTTTTGTAGCATTTAGAGTTTTTTGATGCCTGGCTTTCTTCATTCCTTTCCTGTCCTATTCCTCCAGTCACCATTTCCCCCACCAAAAAAAGGTTTCAAGAGGTTAGGCACCCCTGCCCCACTGTGCAGATAATAGTGCATTGCTAATTTTCTAAAGATTTCTGCCAACTTGATCAAGTGAGGCACAATTTTGACAAGCGCGTCCTGGGCTTCTCTGCTGTCACTTAGCTGGTAGGTGGACAGATGGACGATGGACAGATGGACAGACAGTCCGTGGCTCTCTGAGCAGCTGCCTCCCCCGCCTGGTTCACACCTCACAGCAGTCCTTTGCTAGTCTTCTCTCCTAGATGTGAGGTTGTAGGGAAACAGTGGAATGTTGCCATTCTGGAATTAGCCGCTCGACAGACCCAACAGTGAGCGTAGGGAAAAAAATGTTTCCTTTCAGAGGAAAGCATTTTGCTTTGTCTGAGTCCCCCAGACCTTGTTTATTGACAAACTGTGACTCTGATCAGCAGGTGATGTTTACAGAATAAAATGGTAAATCCTTTCACACATCTTTAAAACAAACAAAAAACTGTTCCATACTTGGGAGTGTTCTTAGAGAAAGAGGCCTAGAATCAAGTAGATGCCATGTGAAATGTAGAAATACACAGAAAGTACCTAAAAAACTCGAGCTAACTCTCTCTGAACTCCAGGGTGCAGCCTCATCCCTATTCCTGAAATTCTGGTGACCACTGCTTGCTCCTTTCAAAGGTTTTCCCACAGCTAGCTTCTAAGGCAGGGAGGGACTCTTAACCTGTAGGTTGTGACCCCTGTGGGGGTCACATGACCCTTTCACAAGGGTCACCTAAGATCATTGGAAAACACAGATATTTACATTACAGTTCATAATAGTAGCAGAATTACAGTCATCAAGTAGTAACGACAATAATTTTATGCTTGGGGGTCACCCCAGCATGAGGAACTGTATTAAAGGGTCGCAGCATTAGGGAGGACGAGGGAACCCTGTTGACATCTAGGTAAAAACTTGTAGCTGGTTCTAAGCCACGCTAAACAAAGTCAGCATTAGCACCTCACCACCTCTGGCCGTTCGGTGGGCCTTCCCTCTTGGACGGCCATAATACCACTGCTCGCATTCTTGTGTGTGCATGCCTGAATTGTCTTGACCTTAGACACTAGATTTTGGGAGTTCAGAGAAAGCAATGTCTCTGCTTCAGCATCCTGGATGCACCCGTTACAGGGTCATTAACACACAGCCCCTGTCTGTGAGAATCTCCCCCTTATGGAATCCTGTATTTCTTTCAGGCTGATATATATATATATATATTAGTTTTTTCAAGACATGGTTTCTCTGTAGCTTTGGTCCTGCAACTAGCTCTTGTAGACCAGGCTGGCCTCGAACTCACAGAGATCTGCTTGTCTTTGCCTCCCTAGTGCTGAGATTAAAGGCATGCATCACCGCCATCTGGCTCAAGGCTGGTCTATATTTTAATGATCTCTAAAATGCCAGTTGAGATATTAAGTAGTTCTAATTTAGTTCTGATGCTGTGAATGGGGTGGAGAAGTGGGTGGTGGGTGGGTCGAGGATCTGATTGCCTTTCTACAAACTTAAAGTCCCTGAGGCATAACCCCTGCATGTCTCACCATAGTCGCTGTGAACTCATGGCATTGGTGCCAATGAGGAAGAACAGGCACATCACCCACAGGTGCTGTACCTTTGGAGGCCTAGCAGATGATTTGCTAATAGCTGATTGCATTGGTTATCCAAAATTACCAGCTCTTTCTAAAACCTGTTTTTGGAACTTGGTCAGAAATCTGTGTGCATGATCGCTTAGCACCTTTTGATTTTCAATTACACTTGTTTTTTGGTGCTAGGTAGAAGGAACTCTAGGGGAGGCTGCTGGGCATATAAATGGCAGGAGCCATCCGTTCTCTACAGTCAAGTTGGGGTCCTAGGAGAAGCAGCACTGTTTGGTGCTTAGTAGTTGATAGAAAATGGTCATGGGTGTGACTTCATCATAGCCTCCTAAAGACTCAGATCAGCACCGCGGAGTTTACCTTGTACCCTTTCAACTGAAACAGCCTGTATCACTGATTAAGTGGCAGTATCAGGTAAGGGATTTGACTGTTCTGCTCTGTGGCTGTTTCTCGGATTGCAGCTTACTTCTCCTGTTTGTCCATATGATTTTTTTATCAGTTACTTTGGCATCATTTTCCTAAGATGTATCTTTACTATTTTTAATTATGTGTAGATGTGTGTGTGTGTGTGCGCGCGCAGGTAGACTGTTAGCAGTCAAAGGCTTCAGATCCTCTGTGGCTGTTATTACAGACCATTGTGATGGTCTAACATGGATGCTGGGAACCAAACTCGGGACCTCTGGAAGAATAGTCAGTGCTCTTAAACTGCTGAGCCATCTTTCCAGCCCCCACTTCTGCATTGTTTTGACTGCCATACCTGAATAAAGCAATTTAAGTGAGAAAAAAGTGTTTTTAGTCTCACAGCTTCAGAGAGCTTTAGTTCACCATAAAGGGCATGACACAGTGGAGTTCTGTCAGTGGAAGTGTGTGGCAGAGGCTGTTCACAACATGGTGGAGTGGAAGCTTAACATCCATAGCACTATTGCTGATTCCAGAGGTGCCCTGGAGCGCTTCATCCCATCAGTCAGATTCTGTACCTTCCAAATGTCTGAACACAGTCTTAAACTCTGGCTTGCAATTACTTGACTGTGATAGACTGTGTGGATATATTCCTTAGCGTTGCCCCAAAATGTCCAGAGTCCCAGTGATCTCAAGGACTTTGTGTTAGTGGCGCTATCCCTGCGTGGGTGGGTGGAGCCTCTCCTGGACGATGACTTTGCTGGGTTGGTTTCCAGGCAGTTTCCTTCACCAGTCTTTGCTTCCCTCCTGCTCCTCAAACCAGTAGACGAGAAGGCCCAAGTTCAACTTGTGTCTGGATGCCAGTGTGTTTGTGAACTGCAGTTCAAAAGTAATATTATGTACAAAACCCAGACCAGACAACTGCTTGCTTCATGCCCGGAGGGGTAGCAGGGAACCAGCTGACTTCCTGACTAGCTGAATGAAGTGTGGATTTGAGTTTCTGTCCTCTTAGGAACGGCGTGTGAATGGATTGCTTGTGTAAGCAGGCTTTTCTTTTTGTCAATGGTTGGAAATTTTTGAAAAAAGAAAAAAGAAGTCTGTTTATTTTAGCAAACCAAGATTCAGTGTGTGTGTGTGTGTGTGTGTGTATGTGTGTGTGTGTGTGTGTGTGTGTGTGTGATACAAAGGCAGAAATAGGCATTTTGGAGTCCTTTGGTGGTCTCTGGTCCTGAAATTCTATTTCCTCTCTCTCTGCCCAGAGTTGTTGGGTTGCCGTGGCAACATGACTCCTCCCCCACAACCCTGTAAGATTAACTGGATACAGATTTAGCAGCAAGTCAGGCCGAGATCAAAATCCAAATATAGGACCCTGATCGCAGAAAGTGGGAGGCTGGTGGCTGAGGCCTGCCTGCACACACCTCCTTTGGGCTGCATGTGTAGCACCAGGCGTTTCGCCTGGATGGCTTAGGTGACCCCATTTGAGAGGCACACTGGGGATGGGGCTGGATGAGGAGGGAGAATATCTGTGTGGGAGAATATCTAACTCCACGTCAGTGAATCTGCTGCTGGCCTTCCGACTGTGAAGTAGAATGCCTGGCAAGCCATCACAGGGGCTGTCACTGCGTGGGTGGTACAGAGTAAGGTGCCCTGTCACCAATGTTTCCCAAGGCCGTCTTCAGTGCGTAGACTGGGGTTGTTGTAAGAACAGTTGTTCACGCTGACTGCTTACCGGGCCCCATACGGGGTTCTGGGAACGGTGTAGTTCATTCTCACGATCCTTTGCTTTACGTAGTGCTGTTTTCCAGATAGGGAAACTGAGGCACAGAGAAGTTCGTGAATTTACTGGAGATCACGCTGCTGGCAAGGGGCAGAGCTGGGATTTGAACTATCGCAGTGCCTCCTGAATCCAAGATCTTAATTTTCACAATACTGCTCAGAACTTCAAAGTGTACACTTTTAAGGGTTCTTTCTTGACAGCATTATACAGGGAGCTTGAGCTGGATATTTTAGTTTTCCTTTTCTTGGGTGAAGACTGAACCCAGGACCTCGTTTATACTTAGGAAGCACTCTACTGCTGAGCTATATCCCTAGCCCTGCAGTGTTTACCTATGCATGTATGTATATATGAAGGTATTTGTGTTCTCTCCAGGTACTGTGAACCATTTTTTTTTTAAGATGGGGTTTCTCTCTGGCCCATAGCTGGCCCATTTAGACTAGATTGACTAGCCAGTAGGCCACAGGGGTCCGTTGGTCTCCACCTTCCCTGTGCTGGGATTACAAGCATGTCCCACCGTGCCCTGCTCCTTCCAGTGTGGAGTCTGGGGACTGGACCCCTGTCGTCATGCTTGCACGACAAGCACTCACTATCTCCTGAACTTCGGTAGTTTACAAAACATTTTGTGCATGGTCTGTGGGTATGTTAATGTGTGTGTCTGTGTGTGTGTGCACATATATAAAAACAGAGGCCAGAGGTTGATACTGACTGTCTGTGTTTTCCACCTTAGTTTATGAGGCAGGGCATCTCATTGAACCTTGAGCTCCCTGACTTGGCTTGAAGGGCTGGTCAGCAAGCTCTAGGATTTGCCTGTCTCCACCTCCCCTCTCCCATCCCACCCCAACACTATGGTTACAAATATATTAAGGATATGTCGTTTGTTTGTTTTGTTGGTTGATTGGTTGGTTTTGTTTCTTCGTGACAGGGTTTCTCAGTGGCTATGGAGCTAGTCCTGGAACTTGCTCTGTAGACCAGGCTGGCTTTGAACTTACAGAGATTTGCCTACCTCTGCCTCCTGAGTGCTGGGGTTAAAGGTGTGTGTCATCACCGCCCATTTATGTTAAGGATCTAAACTCAAGTCCTCATGATCACACAAGGAACACTTGACCAACTGAGCCATCTCCCAGCCCCACTGGAATTTGTTTTGTTTTGTTTTGTTTGTTTGGTTTTGGTTTTTGAGATAAGAGTTTCTCTGTGTAGCCCTGGCTGTCATGAAACTCTCATGTCATGATCTGTAGATCAGGCTGGCGCCAAAACTCAGGGATCCGCCTGCCTCTGCCTCTTCAGTGCTGGGATTGAAGGCGTGGGCCACCACTGCCCGACTTTGTGGTAGTTGGTTACAGCTACCCTGAGAAGCTAATAAGAACAGACATGTCCCTGTTGACCCATGTTTTCAAGATCGAAACTCACGGAGTACACGCTTTCTCTCCACTTCCTCAGAGTAGCATTTGCACACTTGATCTCCTTCCTGTGTGCAAGCATTAGCTTCTTTTTTTTTTTATCTGATGGCATTCTAAGCATCTTCTGGCAGCTTATGTTCTTTGAAGTTTATTGGCATATCTTGGAGCAAAGTTTTTAAATTTAAAAACTTGTGATAAAATACACATAAAACCTACCAGCTTGATTTTTATTTCTGTATACAGTTCAGCAACACAAGAAGATGCAGATTGCTGTTCGGCCACCACTACCATCCCCTGTGGAACCCTTTTCATTTTACAGAATTGAAACTCTGTAGATACACATTAAAAATTAACTCCGGGGGCTGGGGAGTGGCTCTGTAGATAATGTGCCTTTGGGCAACTGAAAGGACCACAGCTCAGCTCCCCAGAGCCTGGTGAAGCCAAGGCAGGTCATGTGTCTGTAACTCCCATACACCTGCAGCGAGATGGGAGGCAGAGGGAACGGATTCTTCAGGAGCTTGTGAGCCAGCTAGCCTGGCGTATGCAGCAGGGAGAAGCGAGAGACCTGCCCTCAAACATAGGGTTGACACCTGAAGCTATCCTCTGGTTCCCACACAATATGTATGCAACACAGCCATCCCGTTTGCTTTCTGCCTCTGGAATCTGACTACTCTTGGCACCCCGTAAGTAGAGTCATCTAATATTTGTTTCTTTGTTTCTTATTTCATTTCACACAATACCCTTGAGATACATCCATATTATACCATATGTTGGAATATTTTTTCCCCTTTTAAGGCTAAGTAATTGTGGTAGTTTGAATGTAATTGCCCCCTCCCCAACCCTACCCCCAAGCTCATAGAAAGTGACTCTATTGGGAGGTGTGGGTTTGTTGGAGTAGGTGTGGCCTTCTTGAAGGAAGTGTGTCACTGTGGGGGCGGGCTTAAGCTTCGCTCAGTGTTACTGTCCACTTCTTATTATTGCCTCTGGTCAAGATGTAGCCAGTGCCACGTCTGCCTGCACACCACCACGCTCCCCACCATGAAGATAATGGACTGAACCCCTGAACTGTAAGCCACCACCTCAATGAAATATTTTCCTTTATGAGAGTTGGCGTGGTCATGATGTCTCTTCTACTATAATAGAGACCCTAAGACAGTGATATTCCACGGTAGCTACACACTGCCTTTTCCTTGCCCGTTACCCAACTGTGGACAGTCAGATTGTTCCCACTGAGTAAGACTGCTAAGAACATGGGTGTACAGCTGTCTCCCTGAGGTCCTGGTCCCACATTAATTCGTTGTATACTGGATCACATGTCTGGCTTCAAACATGGAGGAGCCAAATGACCATTTTCAAAACTGCCAATTGCTTCAACACAGCTGAAATTGTATATATGCCCAAACAACAATCCTAAATGTTTCCTTTTTTGTTTTCTGAGATGGGGTTTCTCTGTGTAGCTTTGGAGCCTGTCCTGGAATTCACTCTGTAGACCAATCTGGCCTTGAACTCACCGAGATCCACCTGCCTCTGCCTCCCAGAGTGCTGGGATTAAAGGTGTATGCCACCGCTGCCCGGCAGATTTCTCCATTCTTAAAGGCTTGAATTAACTTCTTTTCTTTCCATATCCTTCTCATCCTGAATAGTGTTCCATCAGCTTCTTGACTTTTGAGTAGAGCAGTCTCTCATGGTTTTCCGTTCAAGATTTTAGCTTCAACTTTTCATACCAAGAAATTTCCTAGATCTCACACTAACAGTGTTGGCACACTTTTAATTCAAACGGCCCTTGTGCTGTTGACTGTTTTAGCGGCTCTCAACTCCCAGTTCCTGCGCTCGTAATTCTTCCTTCGGGGCTGCAGCACCCCCGTGAGGATGTGCAGTTGGAGCTGTGCCACCACACTGTATGGCAGACGCCCCCTGTTCTTTTCAGCTTCAGCTGTGACAGGGTCTAGTGAGCTTGAACCCCAAGGGCAGTGAATAGTCCTGCCTCCTCAGAACTTCAGAGAAAACCCAGATAACTTTAGATGATGTCTCTAATGGAGACGTAAGGAAGTAACCACTAATAAACAAGCTATTTACTAATGGACAGAGAAAGAAATGCCACAGGCAGTATGCTAGTATTGCACATATTCCCTTTGCTTTTGGAAAACCCTCAGCCTGGCAATCTGTTTACTCTTACTTGTTTGAACAGACAGTATGTGTATGTTTGTGCACATGCAACAAAAATCAGAAGGCACAGTTATGCAGCAGAATGGTCTTCTCCAAGCTTGCCCTCACCCAGAGTGTGTCCTCTTGCATAGCTGTTTTTCTTACCCTTCTTAGCTTCCCACTGTTTTTCCTATGGTTTTGCTTTGGTGTGCACAACATCCAATGCACTTTTCCCCCTAGCCACCTGTCTTGGGGAATAGTCCATATACTACCTGGGGTCTTTTTAGTAGTGGCAGAGGCATCCAGGAAGAAATGTGTGTTGGAAGATGGTTTTGCACAGAGATCAAGAGCACGGGATCTGATCTTCCAATTTACCTTTTCTCAGCTATGCATCTTGGATAAATACCCTAATTTCTCTATGCCTTAGTGCTTTTTCATATAAAATAGGGCATGCAATGGTACTTAGCTAAAGAAGCTGTTGCTCAACTCATAGAAAGTACCTATTTAAGGGGGCCCTGTTAATGGACATTTAAGCCATTGACAACTCTTTGCTATTAAAAGAAATTCAGCAAAAAATAATGCTGATATATAATTTCCCAAATGTACATGTTTATATTTAGAATTAAATTTTGAGGTAGAAATTATGGCTTAAATGAGGATGTGCATACATTTATGTTTTGATAGATACTGCCATCTGACTGTTCAAAGAGGTGTGCTGCTAATCCATAGTCACAGCCATAGTGTATATAATGCTGGGTAGATGGGTGAAGGTACAGGAATCCTTTAGCTTGAGTGACCAAGGAAGGCCACTCTGCAGATGTCACATTGACATTAATCCTAGATGATGAAAGAGCCCTGGACACACAAAAACTGGATTGACCTTCAAGGTAGGAATGACCCTTACATACTCAAAGATTACAAAGTATACCAGTAGTTAGTGGTGGAATACATCCCTGTAACCCCAGCATTGAGGAGTTGAGGCAGGAATGTCACCAAAAGATTGTGCCCAGCCTGGGCTACATAAAGAGGTCATGATGAGGAAGGAAGGAAGGAAGGAAGGAAGGAAGGAAGGAAGGAAGGAAGGAAG
>LOEQ01013739.1:22070-38054 GCA_001685075.1 Bramus lutescens | reverse complement strand
ATATAAGAGTTAGCCAATAAGAAGGTAGAGCTAATGGGCCAAGCAGTGATTTAACAAATACAGTTTCTGTGTGGTTATTTTGGTTCTGGGCAGCCAGAACCACAAGTGGCCTCATCCTACACACCACTACTGTCTAGTTTTTATGGCAAGCGAGGTAGCTACTGGGATTAAAGGTGTGTGTCATTGCTGCCTGGACTGTAAAGCTGGCCAGGGTGGCTGTTTTACTTTCTGGTGTTCAGGCAGGCTGTCTTTATTAAAACACAAATGAAACATACTACATATAGAGCACTCTTCCGTCCCTTTTCCCCTTTGTTGAGAGAAGTTCTGCTATGTAGCCCAGGCAGGCCTACCATGTTGGAATTACAGGTTTGTGCCACCATGCATGGCTCTTCCACATCTTCAGTTTTTATGGTCTGCTCTTGTGCTCTCATATAATTAAAAAGAAAAAGAGAATCTTGGCTAGGGAGGTAAGGGCACCGGTGCAAGCATGAAGACCTGAGTTCAGATCCTGGCATAAACATAGAAGGCCTGCATAGCTATGTGAGTGCCTCTGACACAGCCACTGTTGGTAGGAAACAGGGGAGTCACTGGGTCTTTCTGGCTGCACAGGGGCAGATTCTGTTTCAAGGGAGCAGGGTAGAGAGAGATAGAGCAGGGCCCCATGTCCTTTTCTGTGGGCATGCACACCACGCACGCCTTTTCTGTGTGTGAAGGACCCAAGTGAAGACGAAACAAAAGCACGCCAAGTTGCAGGACAGATAATTTCAAACAACTAAATAGTCATTGTTCTTCAACAACAACAGCAACAGAAAACCCGCAAAATGTGTGGCTGGAATTCAGACTTGGTAGCACGCTGCTTGAGCGCTGTCCAGCTCAGTGTTCTGAGTGCTTGTTAAAATTAATTATCATACAGCAGCCTCCCTCCATGTGTTCAACTCCCAGAAAATGTGCTTGGAGTGGAAAAATGAAAATTGGGTTCTGAGGTAATTTTGTACTCGAGGGACAGATTTTTTTTAAGTCACATTACTTCATGTTGGAAAAGGTTCATTATTATTTATAAAGCAGAACAAGCCCCAAAGCCAATCCATTTTCAGCTACATTGTCACTTGCTGCATTCCAAACACCACTAAATTCCCAATTGAGGTGGCTAATTCTTTCCTTACAGAGCCACCCAACTTGCTCAGGGTATTACCCACAGAAACGACAGCACTTTATCCAGAATAACTCTTATTCTCCACCACCACCACTCCAATACCTTGTTTCATTTTTAAAAATATCTTATCACCATAAAATCTTGTCTCTATGAGTAATGTTGTACTATACTGCCAAAACATTTGGAAGTGTAGACTTTGAAGGCCTTCGTTATCCTGTCAACCATCCTGTGTGTCTGGTTGTGCCTCTGAAGGTGTTCATTTTCTTAGTAGATTTGGTCAGTGAGATGGTTATTTTTTTATGTATGTGCATGTGTGTCCATGTGTTTGTGTGAGTTTGGGTACGTGTATATACATGAGTACATGGATATCAGAAGACAACTTCTGTTCTGTAGGTGGTAGAACCAGTTTTCTTTTGATACAGGGTCTCTCTGGTCTGAAACTATAGCACAAATAACAAAAGCCCAGAGACAGATATTAGGGTTCAACCTGAAGATAAGAAAAGCAAAGCAGTCAGTAGCTCTCATCTCTACCTCTGTCTGAAAATGGGCGAGATCCTGCCTCCACAGTCCTGAAGCCTCCACACCCCACACTCCACCCTCCACTCAGTTCCTGTCTCTTCCCCTTTATATTCCTCTATTTGCCCAGCCGTATTGCTCCTGTCTCCACCTCCCTATTGCTGGGATTAAAGGTGTGTGATCCCAAGTGCTGGGATCACCTTTGTGTGAGCTCTTGTTTCTCTTTTAGACAGATTCAATCTTGTGTAGCCCAGGGTAGCCTTGAACTCACAGAGATCCATCTGCCTCTGTCTGGTATTAAAGGTGTGTGCCACCTCTCTCTGGCCTGTATGACTGACTAGTGGCTGCTTTGCTCTGTGGTCTTCAGGCAAGCTTTACTAATTAAAACACAAATAATACACCACTATATGGAACTTGCCACATAGTCTGAGTGATCAGTGAGCCCCCAAGATACACTTTTCTCTCGTCCACAGCACTGGGTTTTTAAGAGCACACTGTTAAGCCTAGGTTTTCTTTAACACGAGTTTGGGGTAATCAAACTAAGGTACTTTATTAACTGAGCTATTAGTGCTCCAGTTTTAACTAGTATATTTAATATAAAACACTGCCATACTTAGTTTTGTCTAACCAAACATTGTTACATAGTTAATAATTCTAAATACAAAATTGATACAAGTTCAAAACCAAACAACGATGGTCCCCTCTTCTGTACCCACTTTCCCAGTCTGACATAAGAACTGTGCTTCAGGACCATTTTTCTGAGTGACAGGTTTGAGGTTGTAGTACAATGTTTGTCTGTATGTCTCTGAGGTTACAGAGTGTCAAAGGTCAGAGATTTCCCATCTCAACATGAGGACTTCAGGCAGTCAGAACTGCTTCAAGGCAGCTGTCATGATAAATTCTGTCATGGGTTGCTCAAGGATGGGCTAGCTGTGCCGAAGAGGCTACTCAGGTATTCCATGTTCCTGTGCCAAGAGTGGACATGCAGTGGCTTCTCTAAGTGTTGTATTTCCTCTTTTCCTTGCTGCTTGGTTCCTCTGGTTCAAAAAGCATTCACAAACAACTCTTTGTTAAGTCTAAGACAGGATCAGAAATGGGCGGCTTCCCTTCTGACGCCCCCATCCCATGCTGAGAAAATGTCCTGACAGCTGCCAAAAGGAGAAACTTCTGAAAATGATAGATCTGAAGCTGGAAAGGAATGAAATAAATCAAGATTTTTCTTAAAATGTAGACTTCAATCCAACTCTTACTTTGGTAGGACTGCTTTCAAGAGAGCGAAGACTGTTGGGGAGCCAAATTTTGCAGTTATTCACTCTTTGGTAATTGAGTGGCAACCCTAGCACATGGCCTGCAGACCACTCTCAGTACCTTATGCTGCTGGAGAAATCAGTACAATCAGAAAATGCTCTTTGCAGCAAAGCTTTTTAGGAAAAGGTTTCATTTATGCAACATCTAGGATGGGTTTTAGTTAGATTCATCTGAACCATTTCTGGAGTAGTTCAAGCACAGGCCTCTTCTGCTTCAGCACAAGAGCATCGTTATTTGATTTACCCACCATTAGGCTCCTTTTAAACTTTAGAAACAAGTTGAACCACTATTGGAAGATGGTCTAACTTTGAAGAGGTAGAGCCTCAGGAAAGGATTTCAGGTCATGACTGGTTTTGCTTGCAATGTATTTCTAGATATGCCTGCCGCCTTACTAGATGCCCAAAGCCATCAGGCAGTTGACCATGGACCAGCACTTCAAAAAACTAAGCCCAAATAGATCTCTTCTCTTGAGAAACTAATCATATCAGGTATTTTGTTATGGTAAGGGAAAGCTAACACATTTACAAATAGCTCAGTTCTAGGGCCAATTATGCATGCCAGGCAGCAGCTAATCTTTCAAAAACCATCTCATATCAATAGAAACATTATTACAACACAAAATCAATATTCCTTATGTTCGTGCTTACAGCTATTCTTTGATAATGACCAAAATTGTCATTTATATGGAGATGTATTCTATTCTGATAATGCTAAAAATCAGATAATGACTTTGGAGACTATCAAGATTAATGCTTCTCAGATCAACATTTCCTTCAGTCAATGTAATATCAAAGTCACTAGTATAGTTTATGTGAAGCTCACCAAATCTGGCCAACAAATACTATCATAGGAAGTCATTGACTGTTGTCTTTATTTCTTAAATCTATTTCTAGGGTTCACTTTACTTTTAATTATGTGTGTGTATTTTGTCTTCATACAAGAATATGCACCTGAGTACAGATGATCACAGAGGCTGAAAGAGGAAGCAGCCTTCCCTGATACTGCAGTTGCAGATGGTTGTGAGCTGTCCAGTGTGGATTCTGGGAACTGAACTTCATGTCTTCTGAAAGAGCAGCACCCCCTTTTAACATCTAAACTATCTCCCCAACACCTAAACCTCTTTTAAAGCCAGAGAATACAGCACACCTACAAGAAACTACACAATTTGTAGGCTCACAGTTCGTGGATGTCACAAATGTCACACACATGGGCAGTAATAGCCAAGTCAGGAAAAATAACATTGCTGAGATGGCTCAGTGGGTAAAGGTTCTTGCTGCCCAGCCTGAGTTCAATTCCCAGGGCCCACATGGTAAAAAGAGAGAATTTATTCCTGCAGCTGGTCCTCTGACCTTGACTTGTGCACAGTGGTGTGTGCATTCTACTTCTCACCTACCCAAAACAAATAAAGGCAAAGAAAAAATTTAAAGCCTTATTTGCTTCAGGAAGACATGCAATCTCTTTTCTCCATCACTATCCTGACCCTTCTCATTAAACAGCCACTGTCTTGACAAACTAACAAGATTAGCTTTGTCTGCTTAGGAATTTTATACTGCATAAAATTTAAGCTGCCTTAATCAGAGCTCCCAGAAACCATTCCTTCTGTGACATCACATTCCAGAGGTAGAGTAGTTGTTTCTTTGTAGGTAACCCTGTCACTTAGCTGAATGGCTTACCCTATAAATCATTACTATGAAAGCTTATTAATAATTTGCATGAGAAGTCAGCATCAAGAGGAACATTATGACCTTGTGGCCTAAAACTCTTAAAAAATGGAATTATTCTGATTAAAGACAAATGAGCCTTGAGTGTGTCAATTTGTGATCCTCTGGTTTTCTGTGCTCTATTTTTTTTTTTTGATAGTGTGACTCTAACCTTTGGAGCATGCTAACAGTTGTTTGATTATCGAAATATTTTTATTTCCACTTGCTTGGTCTCTTATTTGAATGTGTTTTTCTTGACAAAATGTGAATATTTAATAGTTTAAAAACAAAAGTTTCTGAGTGCTTGAGCTATAGCTCAGTGGTTAAGTGACCCACACATCCATGGGTCTCAGAGCTCTATCCATAAGACAGTGCCTTAGTTATGTATTGCTTAGTTAGCATTGCTGCAATGAAATACTATGACCAAATGCAACTTGGTGAGGAAGGGGTTCATTTGGCACTTCTACTTTGTGTTCCTTCATTGAAGGATGCCGGAACAGGAACTCAAACAGGGCAGGAACCTGAAGTTAGGAACTGATATAGAGGTGGTGGAGGCTGCTGCTTACTGGCTCGCCCCTCATGGCTTCAGCCTGCTTTCTTATAGAACCAGGGCCACTAGTCCAGGAATGGTACCACCCACAGTGAACTGAACCCTTTAATGTCAATCACTAATCGTCTAGAAAATGTGTCGGGACACACACAGCTGTGAGCTTGTTCTACCTTGTCTGAAGGTCAAAGAGTTTGAGCTTACTTTTGTTCTTTTGATGTTGTTGACAACAGGTGTGGCTTCAAAACAAAATATCCTGAGTTAGGGTGCGGTTACTTGGTGTTTTGGACATTTAAGATCTGCTCCACCCTGACCAAAGGTTAGAGAGTTCAAGCATATTTGAACTGTGCTCCTTCTTTTAAAATAAGAGGTTTGACATAGGGAGTGGCTGCCTACAGGATACTTGGTCTAGGGTGTGTTCACGGCCCCAAACACCAGATACTCAGGAAATAATGGCTTGCCGTCTCAAGTACTGAAACATGTGATTGTTCTGGTCGTCCTTTGTGTCATGTTAAAGCAGTCTTTTGCCTTCTTCCTCCCTTTTGTATTGGGGTATAAAAATGTATGAAAAAATAAACATGGGCGAACTCAGTATTCAATATTTAATGAGTTGCCCCCCCAGTACAATCCTATGTCTCTATGTTTTTTTTTCATATCTCTGTTTTTCCTACCTAACATTTCTAACCCTCATGCCCCTACCCTGGAATGTATAAACCTGCCGTGGGTGGATTGTGTCAGAAGTCACCCCTAAAAAGGTGGCTTTTGACAAAAATTCCCTACAGCCAGATCTTAAGGAGGCATTTTCTTAATTGAAGTTCCCCCCTTTCAGATAACTCTAGCTTTTGTCAAGCTGACATAAAACAATCCAGCCCAGATGGAATGTGTGGGTGTGTAGGAAAAGGACTTGAAAGAAAGATCATAATATGTAGAAAGGCTCATCTTTGACTATGTTTTCCTTCCTTCTTCTCTAGCCCTCCTTTTTCTCTTTCTTACAAGTCTCACCATGTAATCCTGGCTAATTTTGGTAGATCAGACTGACCTCTAACTCAGAAGTATGTGTGCCTCTGCCTTGCCAGGGCTGGGATTAAATGTGTGCAACACCACCCCTGACTGATTATGTTTTCCTAAATTTATGCTAGAACCCCAAAATTCCTGTAAACACTCGTGAATATTATTTTTACTCCATTTCAAAGGGGAAATCAGGGATGAGATGCAATGAGGAAAGAAAATGAAAGAGCACACTGAATGGCGGTGTAAGGAGTAATCTATTTTTAGAAATGCTGGTGTGTGTGTGTGTGTGTGTGTGTGTGTGTTTACTGGGGAAATATGTCTTAGAATTCAGGAAGCACAGTAGTGCCATTTGCTGATAATAGCAGCAGATGATAATGGCYAAACGTGGCTTGATGTTGGTAGAATTCCTMTAAAAACCACAAACAAACAAACAAACAAATAAACACACAAAACCCTGACCCAAAGTGACAAAAATCTTCAGAAGGGTACTCTGATATTGATATTTCAACAAATTCATTTTACAAAGTTGTGTGATGCCCAAATGCCGCTGGGTGTAAGAATAAGCTACCTTTCCAGGTAATGAGGATATCTACTTATCAAGTTATTTACAAGAGTGGGAAAACTGCGTGCTGTTTAGTGTTTGTTTCCTGGCCCACACACCCTTTCTTTTTACCATCTTAGGATGTTTGAGAAAGGAAGCTGGATGCTTGGTTTCTCTTCGGTTTTCTCTCAGTTTATTTTGCACAACCTAATTGTGTATGTTGGTTAATTGTCACTATTAAAAGCACAGACCCTAACCTGGAGGGAATGAAGTATAGGGCAGATACTTGTTAATTACCAACTGTGATCTCAGTTTACAGAGAGCAGAAAACTCACTTTGAAGCCTGAGAGTACTGATTAACACAGAGAGGGTTTCCCAACACTGTAGCAGCTGAAGCCCACAGGCCGACAGAGCTTTTTCTCTACCAGTGTGACTACGTTCAGCTACTACCTCTTTAGCATGCGCTTTAAGGAGTGCAGTAAACACTGCTTATTTGAAATTGTTTTTCTTTGAATCACCAATAAGAAGATGTACTCAACGCAAGGCCATTTGCCATAGTTTGTACATATTTAAACTATTACTTTCTTTAATTCAGTCTCAGTTTCTATACATTATTTATCTCAGAGGAAGATTTTTAGACCATGTCCACAGTACAAAACTATTGTTACTCCCCATAAATAAAAGATAAATGCACAATAAGGAAGTCTTTAAAGCCATCTCCCACTTTTGGAAATGACTGAAAAAAACGGATCTGGGATTTGGAACCAGAAAACTAGACTTGTTGTCAGGTCTGCTCCTTCCAAGCTCTCTGCTTAAAAAAAAAAATCACTTCTCTGAGTCCCAGTGTCTTCATCCAAAGGCAAAAGGCGTGATGACAATGCCCATTGCCATGGGTAACCATGGAAATGAAGGAAATATGTAAGAGAGAAGTGGCAAAGCCCACTGCAAAGGGGAGTTATAGCTGATCCTTGTCTTGGCATTCTCCCTTCCTTCCTTCTAGAGTATTAGACCAACCAGCTTACAAAGGAAAATGACTGTTTCCTTTCATCTTACACCCAAAGCCAAGGCTGGCCTGGTAAATGGAGCTCATCTTGAGTGTATGGCCCCCTTAGGTGGTTGTGGTTTGTGGATTGCTTCCTTGAGAAGAGCTGGGACTTCAGTGCTGTGACTGATTAATGATGCTTTCTCCAAGCAAGGAGGGAAAGCTCTTGGTACAGGATATCTGATATCACTTTCTCTGGTCTTCTCTTCACCAGGCCCCATGGTTCTCCAGAGCACACAGCGAAAATCACCTTTCAGTTAGCGGGTGCTTCTCAGAAAGCGACCTGAAGTCAACTCAAGTAAACCATACTTATTAAGCATCTTCTCATCCTGAAATAGTCTCCTGGAATGAAAGCTTGTCAGGCTGTTCTCATCCTGTCTCCACTTTCTCACTCTCCTGAAAGAATGCACCATACTGCTCAGGAGCTCCTTCTGTAGAGAGAGACTGGGGAGAGAATGCACCATGCTGCTCAGGAACTCCTTCTGTAGAGAGAGGCTGGGGAGAGAATGCTGTGCTGCCCAAGGGCTCCTTCCGTGGAGCAAGAGGATGGGAAGACAGTGCTTGTGAGACTGGGGCTACTGTGCCAAGGCTTTCTCTGTCATACCTCAGAAAACAAACAGTTCCCTTCCCAGGGAGGCTGTGCTGAAGGAACTCTGTGTGAGGCCTGGGATGCACTTACTGTTGAAGTTTCCTCAGCACCTAGCTGAATGCTAATTTACTAGGATCTGCAAGAGTCGCTGCAATGGAAAACCCATGGGACATAAAAACCCATTTATGACACTTCTCTTTTCTCTAGCTCACACTCCAGAATGAACCAAGGAACAAACAGTTAACACACAGAAAAATTCTTCTTCTGAGGCTGCAGCTCTGTCCTTGTAGAAAAAGAATATTGTGGAAAGAAACTTGTCAAAGAACACTTTGAAGAAATTAACTTTGAAATGACATTTTGATGCCACCAGATTCTAAAAGCTGACATTGACACTTCTAATATCTGTGCATTACTGTTTAATACAATAGGTTAAGTGCTGCTTAGGGGGGTTTAGAGTCATTCACTTCTCAGAGGCGAAAAGGATGCTCATTATCTTATTACTTTTCATGAAAATTTGCATTGCTCCTCTCATTCACAAACTGCTCCTCGGCAATTCTTATTACTAACAAATCCACAACCTGACTGACTTCTCTTGAAATAGAGGGTATGGTGGAGTCACTCAGGAAATAGATACTGGACTGATGGTATCAATTGAAATGAATTGTAGCTGAGGGAAAGGTGCTTTGTGAAACATTTCAATGTGACAAAGATGAGTTTAGGAATAATCACTGGCTTTCCTGACTACATTTTATAATCTTACTCACCCAGGTATTTGTGACAAACAAATCCTGGACCCACATAAAGGATGATAAAGGAAAACAAGCTGGCAACATGACTTGAGAGGAATTGGTGTTTATTGAGGGCCACTTAAGCATTTGAAAGGGTTTTCAACAGAAAGTGTCTTCTTTTGTGAATAACTAAAGGAAGGGGGTGAGATTTAGATGGCGTCTGTAATTCCTTTAGCCACCCATAAGGCTGCACTTCCGGGTTCTGAGGTCAGCTCATGTATCCCAGGTGCACATGTGCGAGTCGCCCGCCATCTGTATCACCAGCGTCTGACATAGAAGCCCCCTTACGCAGGCGCAGGTTGTAGCGTCACCCGCCCGTCATCAGCGTCTGATGTGGGCACGTCTTTCCCCCTTATGTGTGTGTTCTGGGAAACCTTTAAAAGCTAAACGCACCATTCCTACATTCTCTTCTTCCCCTTCTGTTTGCGCAGTTTCACAGAGCTCGTCTGCACAATCTTCTAATAAACCTGTACACTTGGGTTTGTGTCTTGTGTTCTTTTCTCATCCACGCAGGACATTTTAGCATC
This sequence comes from Bramus lutescens, assembly GCA_001685075.1. NCBI lineage: Eukaryota > Metazoa > Chordata > Mammalia > Rodentia > Cricetidae > Bramus > Bramus lutescens. The sequence continues at coordinate 28,332 of LOEQ01013739.1, read as the reverse complement.
AATGAAACTTCCCACTGCCTTCTTACTGCATGCCCATCCTTACTCCCCTGCTCATTAGATGTCCCAGATCCTCTGGACAGTATATTGGGAAATGACCAGAAACCTCCTCTTTCCTAAGTCTTTCCTATAGGCCTATATCAAGATGGGTGTGAGACTGTGCTGTTAACTTCTTATTGAATTGAGTGTCTAAGCTGTATAATTCTTGTGCTATTATCTGGGAATCTGAATTTGTAGTATACAAGACCCTTCCAAAATGATGAGGAGTTTAAACAACTTGTTACTAGACTTTCTGAACTAGAAAGAGAAGTTCTTAGTTTCAACTTTTTTCTTTTCTTTTTTTTCTTAGACAAGACAAAGTTTCATTGTATAGCAATGGCTGTCCTGGAACTCCTTTTGTAGATCAGGAACTGAGAGATCCACCTGCCTCTGCCCCCAAGTTTTGGGATTAAAGGTGTGTACCACCACACTGAGCACATTTTCCTTAATGCCAGCTTTTATTGAAAAGCTCCATAGGTCATCAGGGAAATGCAAATCAAAACTACTTTAAGATTTCATTTTACACCAGTCAGCTTATCAAAGATCAATAAACAAGTGACAGCTCATTCTGGCAAGGATGTGGAGTAAGGGGAATACTCATCCATTGCTGGTGGGAGTGCAAACTTGTACAGACACTATGGAAATCAGTGTGGAACTTCCTCAGGATGCTGGGAGTAGATTTACCTCAAGATTCAATTATATCACTTTTATTAGTTAAGGTTTCTATTACTGTGAAAAGATACCATGACCAAGGCAACTCAACTCTTACAGAATAAAACATTTAATTCAGGCTGGCTTACAGTTTTGGAGGTTTAGTTCATTATTGTCATGGTGATAAGCATGGCAGCACACAGGCAGACATTATGGTGGAGAAGGAGCTGAGAGTCCTACATCTTGATTTGCAGACAACAGAAGTGAAGAATGTCCTACACTGGAACGTAGCTTTAGTATATGAGACCTCAAAACCTGTTCCCATAGTGATACATAGTGACATAGTTCCTCCAACAAGGCCACACCTCATAATAGTGCCACCCCCTATAGGCCAGGTATTCAAACACATGAGTCTATGGGGGCCATATCTATTCAAACCACCATGTCACTGATGGGCATAGCATATACCCAAAGTACTCTTCATCATACTACAGAGACACTTACTCAACTATGTTTGTTGGTGCTCTATTCATAATAGTCAGAAATTAGAAACAAACTACATGTCCATCAATAGACAAATGAATAAAGAAAATGTGATATATTTTCACTAAAGAATATTTCTCAACTGTTAAAAAATGGAATTATAAAACTTACAGGTAATTGGATGGAACTAAAAAAATTAATATTGAATGAAGTAACCTAGACCAAAAAATGCAAATATGGTATCTATTCTCAAATATGTTGTGTATCAGCTGTTAAATATTTAATAAGCAGACTAAAATAACCTCAGAGGTTCAGTATAGAGTAAGGGACTAGTGTGGGTGGGGGATGGATCTCCTTGGGAATGGAAAATGGAAATAATAGTTATGGGTGGAGGAAGGAGATGCCTGGAATGGGAGGATCAAATGGGAAGTGAAAGGAAGGGGTGGGTAAGGGAGGAAATACTGGGAAGGACAACTAAAACTAAGGGCCTTTTGAGGGATCATATGAGAAGCGAACACAGTAGAACTTTTAAAAAACATAAACACATACAAAGAAGATCTGAAAGGAATTGGCAAGTAACAGGGGAGACAAAAACCTAACTAGCACTTCTTGTCACCAAATGAGGCTTCCTGTACTCAAAATGGGTTACATCTAATTGAGTTGTTGGCTAAAGGGATCCCACGGGAAACCCAAAACAACCCAGGCCATTGCTAGAGCTATTGTTTGCTCTTCATAAACTATATGATAAAGCCCCATTGCTGAAGGCAACACCCATACAACTCAATTATCATGGAGAAAGTCAAGCTGGTGTCTACCTAGAGACTTCACCTGTATTGACTAGTGTTCACGGCACTGGAAGGTACACTGCATCCTACTCGAGGAGAAACCCTTTGATATACAGTGATAACCTGTCTGCAAGATACACTGGTATAATAGTGTCAAAAAGCTGTGGGAGTAACAAACCAATATCTCATTAGATTTAAGGCATACCTATTCCATGGGATAGAACCCATTCCCAACACTGCTCAGACAGTCAAGAACCTGAAGCTAGACAGGCCAGGGACCTAGGGGAAAACCAAATAGTACTGCCTCCTACAGAAATATAACAGTGAAATAACTCCTAGTGACATTCTGCTACACTTGTAGATTAGTGCCTTGCTCAGCTGTCATCAAAGAAGCTTCCTACTCCAGCAGATGGGAACAAATACAGAGACCCACAGTTAGAACGTGTGCAGATAGCAAGGGACCTTGGAACACTCAATCCTAAATGGAATGTCTCCATCAAATTCTTCCCATCAGGGATCAGGGAACTCTGCAGAAGAAGGAGCAGAGAGATTGTAAGAGCCAGTGGGTATTGAGGACACCAAGGAAACAAGGCTTTCTAAATGCAGCAGGACTGATGTACAAATCAGCTCTCAGAGACTGTGGCAGCAAGCAAGGATCTAGACAGGTTCAGTCAAATGGGGGCCCCAGCACTGAGAGGGCGAAGTGGACAAAATTTACCCTCCTTAACTCAGAGGCTGTATCTACCGTTGGTACCTGCTTGCAAATGAAAAATTGCTTTTGTCCAGTGGATTCTCACCGAGAACATTTTATGGTCAATGTAAAACAAATTTAGTGGCCGTTTTGAGGTTCTTCATCTCAGTGTTTCGCCATGGCAGTTTTTTTTTTTTAACCTTACAGGTCTTTTTTTCACATATTATGGTTTCTAGTTTTCTGTTTTTATTGGACTCTGCGTGTCTCTATGTTTATATGTATTTCTTATGTTTTTTCTTTGGCTCTTTTTTCTTCTATCTGTTTTTGCCTATCCTGGCCAGTTTTTTTTATCTTATTTTATTATTTTTTTTGATGCCTACTTGTTTCTTTAGAAGAAAGAAAGAAGGAAAGGGTGTGGATTTGGATGGAAGGAGAGGTGGGGAGGGGAAACTATAGTCAAAATATATTGTATGAAAAATATATTTTCAATAAGAGAAAAAAAAGAAATTAAAAACGTCCTTGCCTGTGCCCTTTCAAGCACTGTCTTTCTGGCTGCTGAGGAAAGAGGAACTTCTGCTCATTTTTTTGGTACTGCCTTTTCTTCCTCTCTTTGATCCTCCCCAGGCTCTGCAGTCTTCCTCACACACTCCATCTTTTCCTCCCTGTCCCATTTCACGTCATCTGCTGACCTTCATTTATCACCGTCCCTTCGCCCTCAACTTTTCCCTCTATGTGTCTCCAAATCAGAAAGATCCAGCCTCATTTCTTCATGGAGACTCGAGACTGTTCACTGGTAAGCCCCAGTGCTGTCCCATGGAAATAAATGACAACCCCATACAGAGTTTTATGTTTTCCTGAAACAAGGAAAATCGTTTGGTATGTAGTGTCTTCAATCTAATATGTCTAAATTATCATCATTCTATATGTAATCAGTTGAAAGTCATTAATAAGATATCTCCATTTTTCTAAGTCTTGGAAGTTCAGTTTATAATGAATCCATGGCACATTTCCCATTTGGATGGGCTACAGTATAGGGGTAGTAAACAAGTTTCAAGACTGTATCATATCCTCTGGCTATTAAACATGTACTTTAATTTTAAATCTGTTTACTTGGATCAAATTATATAAAACTGGGAGGCTAGGACTTTTCCACTTCTGGTTTCATATTTCATTCTCGAGTGTGTAGCAAACAGTTTGCATTTATTATTATTATTATTGCATTACTGTTCTCCCTGTACATATGTCTGTGCATCACAGGTATATTTGGTGCCTGTGGAGGCTGGAAGAGGGCATAGGATCCCTTACAACTAGAGTTACAGATAGCTGTGAGCCATCATGTGGGTCCTGGAAATCAAACCTGGGTCCCCTGGAAGAGCAGCCAGCTTAACCACTAAGCCAAACCTCAAGTCTTACAGTTACAATTTTCTGTTGGAATGTTGGCCGTATTAACTTGTCTGTCACTTCTGTCATGGAGCATACTCCCACCATAATGTCTTCATGCTTGAAATTTCCCTTCTCTCTCTGCACTCGTGATATGATTCAATAGCTGTGCCGTCTCTGTTCCGGCTGAAGCTGGAACCTTTGTGTTGTTGGAGGAGGCTGTGAGAAATAGATGTGCATTATTTGCAGATCTGCTGCACTAGAGAGCAGCACTTTCACAGAAACCATTCAGACAAGTCAGACACACCGGATATGCAGCCGCAATCAATGGAATAATTGCATCCGTTGTTGTATTTTTGCTTCCTAAAGGAGATGTGATTGATGACAAGCAAAAATGTCCTGTTTGTAGGATGTAAATAAGAAGCAGGGCTTTTCCAATTTGATCATAGTACAGGGATAGAGTTTATAAGCTGATGTCACATCATTGAATAAGACTGGCTTATAAACCAGCAGGAGGGGGGAGTCCCAGGGTGAGCAGGACACAGAGAGGAACCTGAAACAGGAAAAGACGAGGCAACTGCTAACCTCTGTCAGGCTTGCTGAAATTGGAAGAACAGGGAGAACACATAAATGTTACTCATTTCACAATTTCATGAACAAATTCCTGATGCGTGTACCCTTTCCAGCCCACTCGTCAACTTGTTTCAAGGCAAAAGTCCCCTGCACAGAATTCTAGGATTACAATTCTAGACCTCCACTGATAACACTAAATCAAAGTCCATGTTTTTTTCCTTATTACGTACATTGCCATCGTAAGCTACAGACGTTGTCGTCATAGTCTAGTGTTCAAGGAATCTTAACAATTTACCAAATAGTCCTTATTAAGGATGCAATGTTTTTAAATTTAATTTTAAAGTCTTATCTTCATTCTGTTTCCAATTGATAGTATCAATCTTAGTTCCCTATTATTTTTCTCTTTGTGTAGTTAATATATCTGATCCCGAACAGAACTGCTTATCTGGCTTAATATTATCTTTTTTAAAATGTCCATTTTAAACCTCGGTTGTCTTATGAGCTAGTGGGTTTCTGCCAGCAAAGGCACAAGTGAGCATGGATCTTTCAGATGAGGAGGTTGGGGAACTACTGTGTGACAGGGTGAGGACCCTAGCAGGCTCTGTTGCCACTGCTTTCTTCTCCCAGTTGCTGCCTATGCCTGTTGCCCACACTCTGCCCCGTTCTCGTCTTGAACACAGGCTTGAACATGAGCACACTGATTTCCGAGAGGCCTGGAGAGCTCTCCCTCAAAGCATCACACTTGGAGGGTGACAGCTGGCATTCTGAAACAAAGAAATCTCTCCTTTTGCTTCCACAGTTCGCCACTGGGAGAGGAAATGGAAGGCTTTGCTTTTTAGTAACTTTTTCTAGTATTTGGCCAAGGGAGTATACTTTCCAGAATGGGTCAGTCTATGATACTTATTTTTCTGATACTATTATTGCTTTGGTTTTGTTATGAATACAACTTTGAGCATATTAAAACCAATAATAAGGGAATTGAGACTTCATTTTTGAGGGGTTTGGATTTTCATTTTTTTAGCAACTAATTTTTGCTGGAGGAAACGGAAGCATTGGTCTTCAAATGAGTCTCTGTCATAGTTTTATTTTTTGCTAAATTGAGTATATAAGGAGTTCTCATTTCTTCCTCTCTCTCCTTCTTTCTTTGCTACACTTGAGAGTAGATTTTGACAAGAGAAAGGGAACCCAGAACCCTGGCCACCAAAGAGAATACTGGAGATGGAATAATAATGAAAACCAGTTACCTTCATTATTCCTCCTAAGGTTAGTTACTCAGTCTGTTAGCAGATAGGCCATTTTGTGAGCATTCATTAAACAGACTATTTTCAAGACATTGTCCTTGGTGATAAAGGGACAGGGACATTCTCTACTCTTTTCTCGTTAAAGCTCTAAGATAATAACTTAAAAAATTAGCTACTGCAAATAAAACCACGTGGAAGGAGATGTGAGAAGGTGTAGTAAAGAAACTAGGGACGTGACTGATCTATGAGGTTTCTTATATAGATACAAGAGTGAGAGCAGGAGTTCATAGAAGAGAGAGAAAGAAGTACACTGACCATGGTTGGCAGACTGGACATGGACAGGCTAAGAAGTGGATGGGTGAGAGAAACCAGTAGACACAGGGATATAGCAAGAGAGAGAAAAGAGCACACACACACACACA
>LOEQ01013739.1:11982-22014 GCA_001685075.1 Bramus lutescens | reverse complement strand
AGAGAGAGAGAGAGAGAGAGAGAGAGAGAGAGGATACAAATAAGTACAGGAATAGTAGAGAATAAGCTTCGTTAGGGTTTCTATTGCTGTGAAGAGACACCATGACCATGGCTATTCTTATAAAGGAAAACATTTAATTACGTGGCTTACAGTTTCAGAAGTTTAGAAGTTTAGTCTATTAGCATCATAGTGGGACATGGCAGCAAGCAAGCAGACATGGTGCTGGAGAAGGATGTGAGAGTGGAGAAGGAGCTATACATTAATCCCCTAGGCAACAGGAAGTGGTCGGAGAAACTGGGAATGACTTGAGCATATAGGAGACCTTAAAGCCCATTTCTACAGTGACACACTTCCTCCAACAAGGCCATACCTACTCCACAAATGTAACACCTCCTAATAGTGCCACTCCCTATGAGCTTTATGGGGGCAATTAGATTCAAACCACTGTAAGGATGATGAGCAGCAGAGGGGTAGGGAAGGCCAAAAGACTGGCATGGGGGCTTTAAAATGTATAATGAGTACTTGTGTATAGGGATTGGGGGAGCCTGAAGTCATAGGCTTTGTTATGCAGCCACAGGTATATGTCAATGGAGTCCTATGGTTGTTCTGCCAGAGGTAAGGGAAATGACTCCTTTTGGCAGATGGGAACTGGTTTCACAAGTTCCTGAGGAATGCTGGCTTTTATCTAACAACCAGAAATCCTATAGTCCAGCTTGATCTCATTTCTGGATATTTGGACAGTAAGACACCTAACAGAAAGTTCTATAGAAAGTATAGATTTTGAGGTTCCATCTGAAAAACCTACAGAATCGCTGTGTTGGTATCACCTCTGAATCTGCATTCTCAAAAGGTTTTGAGCCAATTGGTTATCTACTTGGCTTGGGTAGCATTATTTGAGCTCTTGGTCACCCTTCAAAATGAGGTAAAGGGCAATCAATAACTCCTGAGATATTAAAAAATTGCAATCAACTCAATAAACATATAGGAAGCACTCCACTTTTCCAGATGTCAGGTACAAAGAATTTGTACTAGTCAAGGTAATTCATGTCAATTACTAATCATAACATTCATGTCTGGGACACTGAATACAGTGGGGCTCACACAAGTCCAGGGAAGATATTCTGGTCAGACTGTTCTCAGGAAGAGGTCTCCTCAAAACTGAACCAGAAATCAAGACTAAACTTCACAGTCAGTGCTCCACAGTACATGACCTCCAGGTTGGCTATCTAGGTAAAGAAGGAAAGGGTCAAGCCTAAAGGATTTGTAAACAATATGTGGTATGCATTCCCTATGTTCATACTGCTGTCTAGAAGTATTCACAGCACCTCAGTAGGATGAAGGAAGACAAGGAAATAAGACCTTGGGTATTTAGGAAGGAGAGAAAACAGCTTGGAAAACACATAGTATCTATGAAGTCTGTTAATTAAGCAGTTACATCTTTCAAGCTAGCAGGAAATCACACTGCTGAAGAGAGGAGGTCAGCAAGTGCCTGCTTCTGCAGAGGATGCTCTGCTCCTAATGTTCTCTTCCAAAGAATTGATGGGAATGAAGGCATTGTGATTTTATCTTATAGGTCAAATACTCAAAACTAGACACATGAATTGTGCAGTATTTTCAGGAGATAACGCATCTATGTTGAAACACTAATTGTAGCATTGAATATAATGAATTATTACTATGGCATGCAGAGATATTATGCGTAAGGAATGTCAAATGTTTAGGATCACAGGCCAGCATAGAGAAGAGAGAGATATGGTGGCTTATAGAAACTCTGGCGGTTTTACTGACATTCTCTGATAAGAGTGTTGGAGCAAGCTGGATGCTAATCTTAATGGTGAACAAAATGAACACATGCATAGCTTTCGTAGCTGGTACATTAACAACACACTCTCCTACCCAGTCTTAACCATTGCAGGTACACTCCCTCTCATGGAACAAGGTCTTCACCAGTGCGGCTGGAAATAAATAATGCTCTTGTCCTTATATTTTATTTCATAAAATTTGGTATCATCATCCTTTTCTTTATCAGAATTCAATACCTTCTGAAGCACAATTAGTAATAGCTCAGAGACAGAAATTGGGGTTCAACCTGAATATTTGAAAAGCAAAATGAGCCAGCTACTGGCTCTTACCTTACCCTCAGCCCAAGATGGTGATCCTGCCTCCAGGAATCGCAAAATGAGACCTTGGCTGAGAGCTGTTTCCTCCTATTTTATAATCCTCTCTAGTTCTGGAATTAAAGGCATGCACAAACTGGTTTCCATGGCAACTAGTGTAGCTACTGGGATTAAAGGTGTGTGTTACCATTGCCTGGCTCTAAGGCTTACCAGTGTGAGTGTTTTACTCTCCTGATTCCCAGACAAGCTTTATTTATAAAAATACAATTGAAATGCCACTACATTCCCCCTTTTTGTCTAAAATAAAAGGAAGGCTATAACTAATCTAAGAAAACTATATACAAGTACAATTACTATATATAATATATAGGCAATAAATATATCAACAATGTCTAGTTCATTTGCATTTGATAAACTCAGAGAAAATACTCCATATTTTTTCTATTTTGGTGTGTTCAAAGTTTTGTACCTAATTTACTTTTTATCATAACTTGCTTTCTGTATCAGGTAAACAAAGAAAACTATATTGCTATTTAGTCTCCAGATTCCTCAGAGACCCAAGAAGGAAATAATATTAACTAAGTAAGCAGGAAGTGCAAGCAAGTGACTTCCAAAAATATGTGAGTAATGACTGACTGCCTGGATAGCCCCCCCCAAGTTCCTCTGCAGCGTTGGGGCATTCATCTCAGCCTATAGGCCTAACATATCTTCAGAGTTCTTGTTTTAAAAAGAAAAAAAGGGGAAGTGCTGTGAGACAATCTCTTGTACCTGTAAAGATTTGCCACTCGTATTGGTTTAATAAAATGCTGATTGGCCAGTAGTCAGGCAGGAAGTATAGGCCAAGGGAGCAGACTAGGAGAATTCTGAAAAGAAGAAAGGTTTAATCTCCAGTTGCAAATCAGATGCAGAAGAAGCAAGAAGAAATGCTGCACCGAGAAAAGGTACCAAGCCATGTGGCTAAACATAGATAAGAATTATGAGTTAAATTAAGTTGGAAGAGCTAGTTAATAATAATCCTGAGCTAATAGGCCAAACAGTATATGATTAATGTAAGACTGTGTGTGTTTCTTTGGCATCAAATGGCTGTGGGACCAGACAGGACAGAAACTTCTACCTACAACCTTCAGATGTTTTAATTTTGTGGGTTACATATTTTAAGACCAGCATTCTACCATTTAGCTCCCTCAAAAGCTTCCAAACTCACAAAACCCCCAAATAAACCAAAAACCACAAAGGACAGGACTGCAGTATTTTTTAATAACACATTGCCCTTGAATTTAATATAAAAATTAATCTTTTATAAAATTTCTTTAATATTAAGAACTTCAAATTTATATAATAAATTATTACAACAACCCTTCATTTTTACATTTTTAAAAATAAAAATAACAATTAATTAATTAATTTTTGTGCCTGTGTATACAAGTGCCAAGGTAAAAGGCTAACTTTTGGGAGTTGCATCTCTTTTCTACTATCTGGGGTCCAAGGTAAATTTATCTGTGGAGCCTTCTTGTAGCCACAAGTGTAGCACAATTAATAAAAACCCAGAGATAGATATTGGGGTTCAATCTGAGGATCAGAAAAGGAAAACAGCTAGCCACTGACTCCTACTGCTACCTCAGTCTGAAATTTCAACTCTGCCTCCAAGAATCCTCAGAATGAGACTGTCTGAGAGCTGTCTCCTCCCTTCTTATACTCCTCTCTAGTGCTGAGACTAAAGGCATGTGTCACTACCGTGCAGTTTCTACGGCAAACTAGTGTGGCTACTGGGATTAAAGGTGTGTGTCACCACTGCCTTGTCTGTAAGGCTGAGCAGGATGGCTATTTTACTCTCTGGTCTTCAGGCAAGCTTTATTTATTAAAATACAAATAAAATATCACTACACCTTCTCTCCACCACTCCAGTTTTATTCTTAATTATTATTGTGAGTTGTTATTAGTTTTGGACCCTGCCTTAGTTAGGATTTCTATGGCTGTGAAGAGACACCATGACCATGGCAACTCTTACAAAGGAACATTTATAAACATTTAATTGGGGTGGTTCACTTACAGTTTCAGAGATTCAGTCCATTATCATCATGGCAGGGAACATGGAGATACGCAGGTAGACATGGTGCTGGAGAAGTAGCTGAGACTCCTACATCTTGCAGGCAACAGGAAGACAACTGAGACTCTGGGCATATCCTGAGCATAGGAAACTCAAAGCCCACTCCCACAGTGACACACTTCCTCCAACAAGGCCATACCCACTCCAACAAAGNTGTGGCTACTGGGATTAAAGGTGTGTGTCACCACTGCCTTGTCTGTAAGGCTGAGCAGGATGGCTATTTTACTCTCTGGTCTTCAGGCAAGCTTTATTTATTAAAATACAAATAAAATATCACTACACCTTCTCTCCACCACTCCAGTTTTATTCTTAATTATTATTGTGAGTTGTTATTAGTTTTGGACCCTGCCTTAGTTAGGATTTCTATGGCTGTGAAGAGACACCATGACCATGGCAACTCTTACAAAGGAACATTTATAAACATTTAATTGGGGTGGTTCACTTACAGTTTCAGAGATTCAGTCCATTATCATCATGGCAGGGAACATGGAGATACGCAGGTAGACATGGTGCTGGAGAAGTAGCTGAGACTCCTACATCTTGCAGGCAACAGGAAGACAACTGAGACTCTGGGCATATCCTGAGCATAGGAAACTCAAAGCCCACTCCCACAGTGACACACTTCCTCCAACAAGGCCATACCCACTCCAACAAAGCCACATCTCCTAATAGTGCCACTCCCTATGAGATTATGAGGACCAATTACATTCAAACTACCACAGATTTCAAATCTAAAGCTTAACTGTATTTTGCAAAAGGGTCCTGCCTTCTATCCAACCGGTTATAGCCACTAAATTCCATAGAGTGTATTTTCCTAAAATCTTTATGTTTTTTACAAATCACAACTACTCACTGACTCTTGCTGATTCCCTGTTTGGGCAAACTCCATGCAATTGGATCTTTCAGTGTACTCTTTTGCTAAACCTTTTCAGCATTAATATTCTTCCCAGCATCTCATGATCCTGATCTTGGGCACCTCTAGCATGTGTTGTTCTTGTTCATTGTACTAACAAGCATGGCCCTCGTCACTGCATATCTAGGGACCAATGGAAGGAGATTGACAATCTGTACCCACTACTCCTAATAAGACCTTATATGAATTTGCTTTCTAATGTGGGTTTCGGTGTCTGAGTCTGAGGCGGTAGAACACAGCATCTTATCCAGTGAAAAGGAACTCAGTTTGGTGAATTGAGGCAGCATAAGCAAGCAGTCACTCAGGTAAAGAAAGGATCTCTAATAGTCAGGTCTCCACCACTGCAGCAAATCTTGAAGCTAAACAACGTAAAATGTGGAAAGACTTATTTCAGTTACAGTTTCTGAGGTTTCTGTTCATGGTTACTTGGCCCTCTTGCTTTGGGCCTATGGTAGGTGCAGGAACATATGGTAGAGGAAGCCTGTCTGCCTTATGACAGCTGGAAAGCAAAAGGAAAGAAACACAGACAGGAAGGGACTTGGTTCTCAGTATCTTCTCTTATGGGCATATCCTAACAATGACCAATTTTTCATAGTGCGCATGATTTGGTAATGACAATCGATGGCTGTGATCTGGATTACATGCTTCCTACATAGTACTGCTTTCACTCACTCCTGAGTAGATCCACTAATTGCAAAACCAAAGCAAAACAAAACAACAAGCAAACAAACAAAAAATACAAAGCCAAAACCAAAACCTTGTATTGTAAAGCAGGTATCATTTTACAATGGCAGCAAACTTCATGCATGTTTGTTTATTGCATATCTTCATTGTACCATTTGTTTGGGGGATTGAATTAACCTGCTGTTGTTCTTTTGTTCATCATGACCCTAGGAGAAGCAGGCTGTGTCACATATATGTGGCATAGAGACCAGTGTACCAGAGGATATATGTTTGCGCTTTATGTATGTATTCCTTATGACATCACACAATGAGGAAATCTAATGATGCATTTCTCAGAAAGTGTCCTTGTTGTTAAGCAATACGTGAGGATAGATATTTAATTAGGAGAAGAGAGTAGCCACTTCAAACTGCTTTCTCTTATCAGGATTGTGTGCTGAGCAAATTGTGAGTAATTATAGCCCTGCAATGCATCCCTAGAAAATAAGAGAAAAAAGTTAGATGTATAAAATTCTTCATTGAACCATCATTCAAAATAGCAACATTTTAAAACAACTCATTGTCCACTAGAGAGGCATGATTGAATATTGATGATGTCTCCAAATGATAGACAATTACCCTTTTGTTTGAAAATGACAACTGATGACTATAGGAACTGTCAGTGTATTACATAATGTGCAATTAAAACACCAGGATGCAGACATATGGTTTTTCCTGCGACCAAAACAAAGATTCCCTGGGCAAAGGAGGAAATGAGGAAACAAGCACAGGGTATGAGATAAAGCATATGCTGGCATCTCAGTGAAGCTGGTCTTAGGAGCCGATGAAAGACAAGAGAGGCGGTGCTTTTCATTCACCAGTGACAACACACTGGCATTGCTGCTGGTCCCACGAGGAAATGAAGCGATGGTCTAAAAACTGTTTCCAGGGGCCCTTGTCTAGACAAGGTTGCAGTTTCATTGAGAGTTTTTAAACTTTGGAGCATTTCAGTTGTTAATATATTCAGATTATATTTAAATTCTTCAACAAGGTATGATTTATCTTTTAAAATAATAGCTCTTTCCAGAATACACAGTATGGCACAGATAGTTACTAAACATTTAAATTTTAACAGTTTTAAAGACCTCTCCCTGTCCTTGAATTTGGTTGAAAATGATTTGAATATATCTTCTCAAGTTGCAAAGCAAGCAGAGCCTGAGTTGACACCAAGGACTCATTATTTTGCCACCAAGAAAGCTGCAAAAATCGTATTTATTAAGCTCTTGGGAATATGTTAAGAACCAAATGAGTTGCTCAGAAGACGTCAGAGTTTGCAAGAGGCTTGCCTTGACTTTGAAAGTAGACTGGCAAGGTTGACGCACAGACTGAAAAGGGGGCTAGAGAAATCATATTTCCCATCACTCGCTCTCATGCAAACTTCCGTTAACCCATCCTAGAAAAATGAGACCTTGCTTTTTAATGGCATTCAGGGAGGCATGCAGTAATCATATTGAGGAATGGCTTTGTGAGCAGACAATAAATATGCCCAAATATCAGTGTTATTGCACTTGAAGAAAGCATTGCTCAGCCGTAGAAAAACTTCAAGGATTAAAGATGCCTGTGTTAGGCTCTAGCTCTGAGGCTGCAATTTGTTTCTCTGGATTTCCGCGGTCTGTGTGCAGGGAAGCAAAGCAGAGACACACAATAAATTGTGCACGCACACATGATCATATTTAAAAGGAAACTCAGTTGCTCACATTTCTACAGAGGACTTCAAAATTAACTATAGTTTTATCAGATGACATATTAAATAGCTTTAACATAGCTGAAACCACTTAGGGTATGTAGCAATTTCATTCACTGCTCATCAAAAAGATTTATTGATTCTCCTATTTATTTGGGGTTTGAGTGGATCTTATGTTGTTCTGTTCATCATGACCCTGGGAGGAACAGGAAGTGCTACCTATGCACGGCATAGAGACCAGTGTACCGCCAGATAAATCCATTGATCTTTGTATAAATATGCTCCGTGATATCAACAATGAGGAAGTCTCCTAATGATGTGTTTCTCGGAATGTGGGATATTTATTTTCCTCTTAGACATGGTCTTTCTCTGCAGCCCATGCTAGCCTGAAGCTCATTATATAGTCAGGCTGCCAGGGAACTTGTGGAATTCCTCCTGGTTCAGACTCCCGTGATTGCTGAACTTACAAGTGAGAGTTCCAATACCTGGATATGGAGCCTCTTTCCTTTGTGAGGAGTACCATCTTAGGGACAATGAAGCCTGTGCAGGTACACAAAGATGATCCTGCCTAAAAATAAATGAGGAGTAGGAAAGAGACATAAACAGCATATACCTAGAGCATGTGTAATAAGAGCCTGAAAGAGCTGCAGCTATTAGGGACCTTGGGCTTACTCTATAGATTAAATGTTCTTTGGATAAGCATATTCATTCTGTCAGCAAATATGTCCTGAGTGACCACGGGCCACGCAGTGTGCCAGTAAAGAGTAAACAGTGGTGAAAACAGACTAGATCTAAGTGTTTTTTGAGTTTATAGTATGATGAAGAAATAAGTATGAAATCACCATGTAAAACCAAAATAAAATTATCATGAGTGCAGGGCGTAAAAATGCATTTGTTTCTTAGGGATGTCGTCAAAAAATGTTACAACTGGGCAGTGGTGGTGCACGCCTTTATTCCCAGTACTCAGGAGGTAGAGGCCAAGTGGACCTCTGAGTTCAGCCTGGTCTACTGAGCGAGTTTCAGAACAGCCAGGACTACAGAGAAACCCTGTCTCGAAAAACAAACAAACAAACAAAAAAACCCTACAAACTGAGCAACTTTCCCTCACCCTTACCACCACATGGCAGATGAGGGGGGTATGATCAGTTCTCCCACTCTCATCCCCTGACCTATGCCTCTGCCAACAGAGCCAGCTCTGAAAACGGTGCTTTAGGAAACTGAATAACCATTTTGTATTTTACCACAGTTATTATTTATGATGTTCTGTTCAGGAGGTGGGAGATGGGGGCCTTGTAGGGTTCATGTCTGTCATTACTGCACTTTGATCATCAGAATTCCTTTGTTTGATACTGTGATTGATTTTACAAGTAAGTCTTGAAAACATTCACTTATGCTCATTGTTCTAATATATTATGCTATCCACTGTTGATCTCTTTCCATGAACAATAAGATTTGAGCGTCCATGCCATTACCTGCGGTTTCATTTAGTGCCATTATCTACCATATCCCATTCTTATTATAGAACTGTTTCATACTCCTGGATACTTACTTATCAAAGTATGACCACAAAGAAGTCATATTTTAAAACAATCATCAAAGGCAGGAGAGTTACACTTGAGAGACCAGCCTCTCAGAATAGCTTAAGTTCCTCCCTTTCAAGATGCTTCATTAGTGAGTATTTATCACTCCCAATTGCACTGCTCTCAGTATTTATGATCAGCTCTGGGTCCAAGCGATATGCAGGACAAGTTTCACATTCCAAAAGGAATTTGAAAATGCTTTCTCTGTAAACTGGGTTCTGGGTCATCTTCATGAATGGGTTATGGTTTAATATGAGTAAATCTGGTCAGAAGTAATACACAGAAATTTACCCCTGCATGATGGATTAGTGCATGCTAAACAGCTATTCTACCCTTAAGGTCTTACCTATTGTCACAGGAATTTAACTTGAAATAATCGATTCACAGATGCTAGCTGTGGAGTCCTTTCTTTAAGCCGGATGTTATGCATTAACCCAATGTAGGAAACATGAATATGGAACCAGTTTGATTAAAACAAGGGTTGGAGGCAGGATTCTCAGAATATACGTCATGAAGCCACCCTCAGACCTGTGAATACCAAATCATGTAATTAATGAGTCCCTGTGGCATGAGACCCTTCCAGAGGTCCTTTGTGGAAAGATCATTTTCATAAGAAAACAATATAAGTTGTATATTTTAATATTCCCCTATGCATTAAAAAGCCCCTTGTTCCTGATTATGTGTTGCGAGACACAGAGCAAAATTTTGTACCAGGTACCTGTTGTTGTTTGTGGTCTTTCATCATCATCATCATCATCATCATCATCATCATCATCATCATCATCATCATCATCATCATCACTGTCATCATCCTTCTCATCACCACTGTCATCATTATTGCTGTAGTTACTGTTTTTTTTTAAATATCTATTTATTTATTTATTTATTTATTTATTTATTTATTTATTTAT
>LOEQ01013738.1:0-20419 GCA_001685075.1 Bramus lutescens | reverse complement strand
TGGGGCCAGTCTGGTTCCTGTAAGATTTCTACTGTTCATCATTGTACCTAACTGCCCTCATTTGAGGGTGATGTGTATTGCCTAGCTTTGCTGGGCTTGGAAGCTGAGGTGACTGCTGGTTTACAACCATGCCTAGAGACCTTTGAAAGTGTTTTGAAGGTCTGAGACAGGACCTCCTGGAAAGCCAAGGATAAGCTGCCTTAGCTCGTCTCATCTCTGTGTCTGTATCCTGAAGGGTGATAAGAGAGGTGTATGAGCTTTTCCACAGACGCCTTTAGAGAAACGACACACCTGGGAGCAAAGGTAATCCTGGGGCTGACCTATAATTCAAGAGAAAGATATAAAATAAAGCATTTATTCTGCCTCGTAGACCAACTGAGGAATCAGTGCTCTTCAACAAAAGTAGTTTCTGAATGTCTTCTTCAACCTTACCAGTTCAAAGCAGGGGGTAATCTCATTGCCTGACTTTAACACGGAGCATTTCGAACTTTCCAGCATTTGCAGAAGAAAGCTGTTGTGATTGTGTCAGCTTGCCTGGACAGCGAAGCAGTTACCAATCACCTTCCCCAGGCCATTCCCCCTTCTAGGGTTCCATCTTCAAGTTCGCGTTAGAAGTGCTAGTGCTGGGAAATTCCCCACTTCTCTGGTCACGAGGGTGGCCTCTGTCCTCCCAGCTTCTCTGGTCACGAGGGTGGCCTCTGTCTTGCGTACTTAAAGAATTACACAGGATCTACTTGTGAGAAGGTTCTGGCCATATGGCCAGTGACTGGTGGCTTCTCCCTGAGAATGAGATGACACTGGGAGACAAGGCTCCTTTCATTAGTGACCTGGGTTGACACAGATGGAGACCATCACATAGATCTTTTTAGGACTGTGTGATTGCTTATTGCAGCTTGCTGTCATGCATAAAATACCTCAACACACATATATACACAGTAAGTGGGTTTGGCAACCACAAAGTTTCACTCAGTAGTTCCTCAAGGCCATTCTGTGGTTAAAAAAAATTATGTCAAAAACCTTCTATAATAAGCTGTAAGTAAACATTCTGATTTTACAAACGAAAGGAGGCACTTGGAACCCTCCTTACTGGAAAGGCTCCTCTACGGGGTCCTGGTTAGGACCAACTATGAGCTAACATTATCCTCTGTATTAAGACAAATGCCTTCCTTATAGCTGCAAATCCGTTGTCATTATTGGTCCAGACTAAGAGGACATTTTCTCTTTTTAATAACTTGTGTTCCGAGCAGCTTTTAAGCCTCACCACTAGTGTTTCTGCTGCAGCATTGCATCCTCCCACACCTTGCCATTCTAACCTCCCCGAGGCTGCCTGAACTTCACATGGGAAGCTTCCTCTCACTCTGAGCCTTTGTTCAGCTGCTCTGTCATCCTGGAAAACATTAACCAATGACTTCTAAGCTTCACCTGAGCTCTAAAGGGCCAATTCTGTAGGCTATGCTCTCTCATCTTTGAGATGAGCCATCTCTGAACAAGAAAGTCAATTTTGCCTCAAACATGTCATTTTTGTAATTATTTGATGACAGATACAATTGAACAATCCAAACATTAACCAGAAACAAGTTCTGAGACATTTTCAGTGCTGTAGAGTACTCATCTGTTGGCAAACAGGTGCTGCGTTGTCTCAAGGATCTCCCCCAAAATTTACCTTCAGAAACTCCCCCTCATTGCAAGGGGAAAGCTGGCCTGGGAGTGGATTTTAGAACCCAGGCCTAGAGACCCTGCACAAGTTGATTTTAATTTTCCATCATGTCACTTGTTGCTAAAATAATTTTGAGATTTTTTTTTCCAGGCAGGCAAGTGTAAGAGACAAGTTCGTACCCTGATAGCCTATTTGGTTTATGGTTACACACATTGTCTCCCTCTTGCAATAGCACACTCAGCAGCTTATTTCCTTCACATGCACAGAGTATATATAAACACCCTGCTCCAAAAGAATGCAACTAGAAACCCTATAGGCCTCTAACCCCTCCAGGTGCATCAGGTTACATGGACTTCCATCTCTGAACAATAAAATTTCCCTCATCAGTAACATTCAAATTTACACAAATTCTATTCAAATATATCTTTGTGTATCCAAGTTTGAAGAATAGAATAGCTAATATGGCCTGAAATGGGTATTGCTGAATGCACAGCAAGGCAAAATTGTGTCCTCCAGCAAACTTTTGGGGAGAATCCCCTATTTATCATCTTATGCCTATGCATAATTGAATGTGCATGTGATTAGAATTGGATGCATTATGGGAAGGAAAATGTGCATTAGAAATAAATGAGTGTATGACCAAAATCATCAATCAAAATAGAGAACCACCCTCATTATACCCCTTAGTAACCTCCTTCTCTTGAACCCTATAAAAGAAGCATTGAACAATAGACAGACCCTTGAGGGCTTTCATTCTCGTGGCCTGCTGTCAAAACTGACAGCGCATCACCCTCAAATCTGAGATGTCGCTTTGCTCCAAATGAAGTTATTCTGCTTCTTTGTAAATCTGGGTGAGTCCTTGCTTGTGATTCTTTGAACAAGAGACAATAACTTGAAAGCACTTGGCCCAGACCCTGACCACCAGTAACATTTATATAAGTCACTAAATTCACCCAAGTTCTGGAGGAGCAACGGTAGTGATTCTGTGTCAATAATATAATAATAACTGACAGAGAAACAAATCTAAGTGTGGCTGAAAATCCGATCTGCACTTAGGAAAAGGATCAATACAGCACTACGCCCTGAACCAAAAGGATCCAAGAGTCCCATGGAAACTGTCAAGGAAAGACAACAAAGATTAGGAAATTAATGCTTTAAATACACCACCTAAAATGGTTTAATTGACATCATCAAACAGGATAAATGCCTTTTATCATAAACCTCTTATTTACTGCAGCCATTCACATGTGTAGGTGTTGAAACACATTTTGGTTTAGTATTTAATAACTTGTCAAATGCATATTGAGCTTTTGTGAATTTGGATTCATCTGGCATATGCAGGAGAAAATAATTATAGAGAATTTACAATGGGGGCAGTCCCATGGTGGGATTTATTGGCATAATTAAAGCTACTGATAAAAGATGTAGGGAGGCAAAAGGAGAGATACAGATTGCCAAGAAGATGCTGACGTGCACAACAATGCACCTGACTGGGAGACGTTTAGCAGATAATATCACTTCTACTATTGTGTAGCTTATGAGATGCAAAAAGAAATATGTAACAAACAAAGGAAATAAATAAAATTCAACCATAGCACATATGCAGCAAAATGAATCTGTGAGAGAATGTCCTCAGATCCACATTTATTTAAATGAAATCAATGTTGGCAGTGGTTGGCAGGCAAGCAGAAAGCATCCTTAGATTCTGAAGAAAAAGCGAGAAGTTTGTGAAGGAATGTGAGTCAGAGCAAAGGGGCTTTCAATCTCATGAAGAGTTTCCGGGATCCTGCTATGTGGGACATCCTATTAAGCAGTGAGCGCTGTAGAGAGACCCCTACAGTCCTTTAAGGGACCCCCACAATCAGGAGCGTGGATTGAGAGCCACAGAGCCACAGATCATTATAATCCATTTCAGTGAGTAATGAGTGCCGTGGAGACAGAAATGGACCAGCTAATTCTGATTAAGAAACATTAATCACAAGCTATATTTTGAGATTAAATGGAGACCAATGATGGGAGACTTTTTTTTTTAACCAAAGAAGACAATGTGTGATTTGGAGTTTTAAAATCACTTTCATGGAGCGACAGTAAACTAGCCAGCTGCATCGAACATCCTCCGAAAGTCTAGGAAGTCTAAGGAAACGTCCATATTACTGTTCCCTATAATAAGAAACATGTCAAGGAGAGTGTAGAGCCAGGGCTGTCTAGAGGGAAAGAAGCAATAAGATGAACATATTCAAAGGGATGTATTACATGGGCTTACGCAATATAGTGTATGTGGTCCAGCAATGGCTGCTTTCACACTCGAGAGGCTTCAAACGTGATAGGTGCTCAGTCCATAAGGCTCGATGCCTCAGTAGTTTTGATCAGACCCTGAGGGTCTGGAGGATTTCTGGAGAGTCACTGATCTTCAGTACATGATGGAAGGCCGGAACCTGCATTCTGATGCCATTGAAGTTTGGCTGCAGCAGCTATAAACCCAGTGCAGCAGCAACCAGAAGGAAAGAAATCATTTACAAGCAGGAGGTTCAGGCAGCCAGATAGACCAAAAGCTTTTCCCCTGGCTTTTATCTGCCAGGAGGTGCTCTCATATTTAGGGTGGATTTTCCTGTTTCAATTAACATAATCAAGAAAGTGTCTCACTAGTATGCCCATAAACGAGCCTAATCTATATAATCCTTCACAGATGTGCCTAGAGGCGAATGTAACCTAGAGCCTCACTGACAGATATGCACAGAAGCTGACCTAATCTAGATAATCTCCCACAGATGTGAGCAGAGGTTAACATAATCTAGATCATTACTTATAGGTGTGTCAGAGGCTAACATAATCTAGGTAATTCTCCACAGATGTACCCAGAGGCTAAACTAATCTAGATAATTCCCTATAGATGTGCTCAGAGTCTAGCCTAATCTAGGTAATTCCTCACAGGTGTGCCCAGAGGCTCATCTTATGAGTGATTCTAGACACTGTAAATTAAAATCCAATATTAAACATTCAGTGAGTTCCAGAATAATTATATAACATTCTAAAATGAAGTACTGTCCACAAGAGAAGCTATGTCTTTGAACCTGCAGCATTGCATGACATTGCTTGGTGTTCCCAGCCTCAAAGCCTCCAATGTCAGACATACTGGCTTCTGCTTTCTGACAGGCCCAGTGGGAACTAGTATTAAGACCCACAGCTGGGTAGAGAATGGGAAAAGATTTTTCCCCAACTCCACATCCCATAGTGCGATAATACTCAAATTATAAATAGAACTCAAGAAACTGGTTATAAAGAAAACTGATAATCCAATTTTAAAATGGGGTACAGATATAAATAGAGAATTCTCAATAGAGAAATCTCAAATAACTGCGAAACACTTAAAGAAATGTTCAACACCCTTAGCCATTGCAGAAATGCAATTCAAAACTACTTCAAAAATTCTACCTTACACTTGTCAGGATGGCTAAGATTAAAACCACAAGAGACAGCTCATGCTGGAGAGGATGTGGAACAAAAGGAACGCTCCTCCAATGCTTGTGAAACTTGTACAATGACTGTGGAAATCAATATGATGGTTCCTCAGAAAACTGGGAATCTATCTCCCTCACACACAGCTATACCACTCTTGAGCATATACCCAAAGGCACTCCATCCTCCCACAATGACACTTGCTCAATAATGTTCATTTTTGTTCTATTCCTAATTGCTGAAAACTGAAAAGAACCAAGAAGTTCCTCAACTGAAGAATGGATAAAGAAAATGTGGTACATTTTCTCAATGGAATATTACTCAGCTGTTAAAAGATGACATCACAAAATTTGCAAGCAAATGGATGGAATTAGAAAAAAATCATCTTAAGTGAGATAACCCAGACCCAGAAAGACAAACATGATGTATACTCACTTACAAGTGGATATTAACTGTTAAGTACATGATAATCGTGCTACAATCTGCAGACCCAGAAAGGCTAAGTAACAAGGAAAACTGTAAAGAGAGATATATAGATCTCATTGAAAAGAGGAAATAAAGTAGATTTTGTGGGTGGACCAGGGGAGGGGAGAAGTTGGAATGGGAATAGGAAAGATCAGGTGAAGGTTGGAGGGAGACAGTATAGGGAGAGAGGACTGGAATTAGAGGGCATTTCGGGAAGGGAACAATGTGGAAACCTTGGCAAGTAGAAACTCCCTGTCATCTGTGTGGGTGGTCCTAGCAAAGATTCCTAGTAATGGAAGATACAGGAGCCTGAATTAGCCATCTTATGTATCCAGGCAACTTCCAGGCAACACAGCCACAAAAAAATTTGAAGTACAATCTATCCCATTTGCAAGATGTGCTGGGGCAATGGAAGGACAGAACTTATGGGAGTGATCAACCAATGACTGGTCCAACTTGAGGCCTATGTCACAAGTGGGAACCCATGCTGGTCACTTCCTGGATGACCAGAAACTGGAGGTTGGGCAACACAGAGATCTAGGGTAGAAAAATAATCAATACAGTAATTTCCAAGGTATTCTCTTAAACTCATTGATCAGTTCCTAGTCTAATCATCATCAGAGAAGTTTCTGCCAGAAGTTGCTGGGAGCAGATGCAAAGATGCACAGCCAAACATCAGCTGGAGAAAGATCCCAAACTGGACATCCCTACTGGGTCTGTCTCCTTGGAACTAAGGGGAATCCCTGAGAAGAGGGAGAGTGAGAATTGTAGGAGCCATAAGGGATCAAGAATATCAGAACATGGTCCACAGACATCAACTAAGCATGGCTCACAGAGACCGAAGGGGCAATCATAGAGCCTGAATGGATTTGTACTAGTTCCTCTGCATGGATGTTATGTTTTTTAGCTTGGTGTTCTTGTGGGCCTCCCAACGGTGGGAGTGGGGCTGTCTCTGACTATTTTTGCCTGCTCTCAAAACCCATTTCCTCCTACTGGGTTGCTTTGTCCAATTTTGATATGAGGGTTTGTGACTAGTCTTATTGTATCTTGTTATGCTGAATTTAGTTGATATCACTGCTCTTTTCTGAAGGGAAATAGAGCAGGAGTAGATGGGGCAGTGGAAGGAGTGAGGGGGAGAAACTGCAGTTAGTGTGTATTGAAAACAAACAAACAAACAAACAAGACACAAGGCTTTGTGGAGTGAGAAAATATAGAATTGTAGACTCTTCCAAGGTAAAAAAAAAAACCAGCATGAGCTGGGGAGACTGGAAAATATGGGCATTTTTGGCTCCAATGTCTAAATACTGTAATCCACAGTGATGCCTTACTACTTTAATAAAAATAAATTAGAATAGAATTTAATTAGAAGGTCAGCTTATTGGGTCTGGAGAGATGGCTCAGTAGTTAAGTGTTTACTCCTCTTATAGAAAATCCAGGCTTGATTTCCTGCACCCATGTGGTAGCTCTCCGACATTTTCAACTGCGGGTCCCAGGGATCTGATGCCTTCTTCTGGTCTCCATGGGCACTGAGCATACACAAGATATATGTGTAGACAAAGTCCTCATATACATAAAACAAAAATAAATAAATCTGTAAAGAAAAAGTCAGCTTGTCATTCCCATTGTCAGGTGATCAACAAACAACCCAGTGAATACATGTTCTAATTGGTACAGACAGAGAACATTTTCACTTTATAAAAAGTTTTTTAAAACAGAGCTGATGTGGAATTAGGAGTAAACGAAAATAAACAGAAATAAAAGAGAAAACTAAACAAAAATCAGAAAGGACACCAGCGGTTATGAAGTAGAGCCCACCTGAGCCTACGAAACAAGTTGTGTATTCAGTGGGTGGTAGAATCAGAAAAGTGAAAGATGCCCAAGCTCTTTGGATCCCTAAAGACCGTGAATAAGTCCCAGACATTGGGTACTGAGCTTTTATGCTGCTGGATGTTGGCTTTGTGTTGATCTGATAATACCTTTGAATTTATCTTTACCTATTGGAATAAGAAAGAATTCACCCTATTTTTTTATTTTACAGGAGCTCACAGTTATGAGGTTTTGACATTTTAAAGAGAACTTGGATTTTTAAAATATTGTAATTTTAAAAGGCTCTGAGATTTTTAAAATTATAACAAATTTTGCACTATGATGGTAAAAGTAACCTGAGGTGGGCAAGGAAAAGTAATGGCTGTATGTAATTTGTTTGTTATGTTGACAAGAGGTCAGTACACTGGTTAGTTTTTGTCAGCTTAACACAAACTAGAGTCAACTTGGAATCTCAGTTCAGGACTTGCCTCCATCACATTGGACTATGAGCTTGTATGTGGCATTTTCTTGATTAATAATTGATGTTCTGATATATGAGGGAATATCGCACTATGGGCCATGTCAGACCTGGGTAGGTAGCCTTAGGTTTTATAAGAAAACAATCAAGGCTTGTGATTTGTGGGCTGGTTTTGCTTTTTACCCAGACAACCTAGACCATAATGAGGACCCTAAGAAGGACACACATTGATCTAATCTACAAGGGTAGTAGAAAAAGGCAAGATCTCCTGAGTAAATTGGGAGCATGGGGACCTTGGGAGAGGCTTGAAGGAGAGAGGAGAGGCAGGCAGGGGAGCAGAGAAAAATGTAGAGCTCAATAAAATTTCATAAAAGAAAACCGATCAGGGCAATGATACATGCAGCAGCCCTCTGCTCCTCCATGGTCAGTCTCTGCCTCAGTTCTTGCTTCCAGATTTCTGCTTAAGTTCCTGCCATGACTCCCCTTAGCGATAGATTTGGTCATGGAAATGTAAGTCAAATAAGCCCTTTCCTCTCCTAAGCTGGTTTTGGTTCACGTCCTAAATAGGACAAGAATCAAGGGACAGTCAGAATCGAGTGGCTCTTATAACACAAGCAGGTACTTTGTAGGATACCCTTCACTTCCAAAAGAGGATTTGGGGCACAGTGGAACCAGGAGATAGGTGAGGGGACAAAAAAGGTAAGTCCCAGTCCAGTAAGCAGAATACTGACATTATCCAAATTTCCTGTGCTCCCCACTGTCTTCATCCCCACTTTCCCATCCTAAAACTCGCCAATCCATAGTCTTAAGTAACACCGCCTTTTTATAGAAGAATATTTTTTAAAATGCCTAGGTACATATCTTCTATGTGCCTTTTCTTTTCAGCAATTTATAATTTTAAGATCTCTAGGTTTTGATGATGTTAAGCTAATATAATGAACAGAAAGATGAATAAAAATGTCAAAACAATTTTAAAGTTGAGATTTCAAGCTTTTTCATTTTCATAAATGACTTAAAATATATCTTTGAAATTTGTAATGAATTTTAAATAAAAGCAAATGCTTTTTTATAAAAATGTGACAAACGGAAAGATAAAACAATTCTTATTGTTATTCTCAATTATTCTTTCTCAATTGCTAAATACAGACTGCTTACAGTGCAGAAATGGTCTTCAGAGTGTTTATGCTTAGTCTAGAACTTACCTAAAACACCGTGCTGAGTAATCTTTTTCCAATGAGTCAGTAATGATAACATTTTACTGAGTATATCTCTCTCTATGCAGATGCATTTGCCCATGCAAAATGATTATGCATATCCTCATTTTTTGTCAAATTGCATGCTATGACTGGCAACAGGGAACCTGCAAGGAACTACGAAAATCACTTTTCCTGTGCAGTTTAGAATGCACCAGTAGCTTTTGTAGTGTTCACTCTGAGACTCAGGCTAGTCTTCCAGGAAGAGCTTCCTTTTGAAATCAACAGTAGGTACTGATACCTGATTTTTCTGCTTACCCTGTATCACTGTGAATCAATTACATTTTAATTGTTTTTAACTTTTAAAGCCATCAGAGTTATGGAAGCTTCAGGTCAAATCTTAAATTTGATGTTATACCTACCTGTAATATATATCAACCGTGCAGGTTGTGAGAGAGGAAAAGTAAGTGTGCATGATTTTTATATATACACCACAACAGAAGAGTGCCAACTTCAATATTAGGAAAAAACAAGAAGGTTCATTTGGCTCTCCTTCGCTCTACATTGCAGTGAAAATTCAAGCTAGGGAAATTAAGCAGAACAAAAACTATAGAGGGATCTCAAAGATGGAAAAAGTAAAACAACCTTTATTCAGAGATATTATTATCATTGAAAAAGTTTATGGAATTCATGCCTAAATACTATTATAACTCATACAGAAGTTCAGCTAAGTTACAGTCTGTAAGGAAATGTACAAAATAAGATTTGATTCTACACACATGTGATTTTTATACTTTATTATTTTTAATTGAGCTATACATTTTTCCCACTCCCCTTCACTTCCATGATTTATAATCTATAAAAGAAATTAAGGTAATCTTTACTATATGAAAAAGTTTTTAGGAATAAGATCTGAACAATTGTAAAGTATAAAACTTTGTTTGTTTGTTTTTGAGACATGGTTTCACTGTGTAGTATTGACTGTCCTGGAATGTACTATGTAGATCAGGTTGGCCTCAAACTCACAGAGATGTACCTATCTCAGCTTCTTGAATAATGGTGTATCTCCCCACATCGGCTTAAAATATTTCTGATAAAAATGGAAGAAGACATAAATATAGAAATGCATATAATGCTCATAGATTAGAATACTAATATGGATAAGACAGTAACATACCCCAAAGAGATTGAAGATTTAATCTTTTTATATAAAAATCCTAATTGAGTTTTACCCCCAAATAGATGCAAAGACCTTTAAAGAACTGGAGTAGTTTTGAAAAAGAAACATAAATTAGAGAAATCACACTTCCATAACTCCAGACTTACCAGAGCAAACATTAATTGAATTATAGTGAAACTAACATAAGTATCAACATATAGCCCAATGAAATAGAATCAACAGTATAGAAATAAAACCATGCATCTGTGATGAGAGAACTGTAACAAGATTGCCAAGATCACTCACAGTAGAGCCTTTACAGAAAATGGGGTTGGCAGTGTACACAAAGAATGAAGTTACTTCTTACCTTGTATCACCAAAAATGTAGCTCAAAATAGGTCCAAGACTTAAATATGAGAACTTAATCTGTTAATCACATTAAAGAAAATGTGGGCAGAAGTCTGTTTCTTTGATGTAACTAATTGTTTCTTAACTGTGACACCAATGGAACAAATTTTAAAAATAAATATATTGGGCACATAAAGGTAAATTTTGTGTGTGTGTTTGTGTGTGTGTGTGTGTTTCAAAGGGAACATTTAAAATTTTGAAACATAATCCAAAGCATGTGAGAAAATATTTTTAATCTCATGTCTGATACAGGTTTAGCACATAGGTAATAAAAATTCTCAAAATTCAATAGCAGAAATAGAATTAATGGAAAGATAAACATTAATTGATTGGTTTATTGATTGATTGGTGTGTGTGTCACAGTGTACATGTGGATGTCAGATAACAACTTGCAGGTGTCATTTCTCTCTTTCCACTAAGCGGGTCCTGGGGAATCAAACTCAGGTTATCATATTTCGTGGCAAGCACTTTTACCGACTGAGCCTTCTCAGTAGCCTTTAAACAGACATTTCATCAAAGAATATACACCAATGGCCAGTAATCACATGAAAAGAAGCTAGAGGTGTTTGGCCACCGGGGAAGTGCAGAGCAAGGTCACTCAGAATAACTACATCATACTCATTGGGTGGCAATATTATAAAATGAAAAACTAGCTCTCCTTGACACATAAATTTTCAAGTGTTAAGTGAGGTTGTGGAGAAATTACATTGCTTGTGTAAATGTAAATTGGTGCATTCATGTGGCAAATATTTTGACCTTTCCTCCAAAAGTTAAGCAGAGTTTATTTCCAAGAGAGCAGAAAACATGTATCCAAAATGAGTGCTCACAGCACCATTATTCACAATCAAAAATATAAACAACTCAGCAGCAATTAATTGATAACTTGAAAGAATAAAGTATCAATATATGCCACAAGGCACATGAGTCATGTCAGCATTATGCTATAAGAAAGAAGGCAGTCACATGAAGTCACGAACTGTATGATTCCATTTCTATGACAAGTCTCGAATAGCTGAAACCATAAAAACAGAAGGTTTATTCGTGTTTGCCAGTGGCTGGGGTGAGAGGCAAATACCTAAGATGCCTGTGCTTTCCCTTTGGGTAATTAAAATCATGCTCAGTGGTGATGGTCGCACTGCATTGCGAATAAAAACAAATGACTGCGTCAGAACTGGTGAGTGACTCACATGCCAGCAGTGACCCCCTCCCTGGACTCTGTTCCCTGGGCCTTCCCTTGGCCCACACATTCCCAGTTTGTCATTGGCACCACTGCTGGGCGCTGCCCACAACTCCAGGGGGTTTCTTCCACTCAAGCATGGGCCATACCACTCAGAACCAGTAAGGGACACTGATTTCCTGTCAAGTGACCACCCTCCCTGGATACACTTCTCAAGGAGCCTTCCAATGGACCGCACCTTCTCAGCTTATTGCTGGCCCCAGTAATGGGCCCCGACTGTAACCCCAGGGCATTTCAGGCACAAAGCCACAGCAGTCAGAACAGGGGCAAGCCTAACTTGAACAACCTTCAGCTGCTTAGGTGTAGGTCACACAGGTCAGAAGAGCAGGTGCAGACCACCCAGGCAATTGAATACAGGCACCTTGCTGTACCAAAGGCCAACAAGCTAACTGCCAACTCCCAACTTGGGCAAAGACGCACTACTAGATCAGTGGTCATGTTAGCCACCAGAAATCCTTGCCACAAAGACTATAAAACCAAAGAGAAAACAGAAAACAAGAAACAAAACAGTTATCCAACAAAGACAAACTCAGAGACAGGCACTAAAATTCATCATTTCAAACCCAGATGCCTAAACATTAGTGAAAAAATAAAATCGATAACCAGGGCAATATGGCACCACCAGAGTCTAGCTATCCTACCACAGCAGGACCTGAATATTCCAACACAGCTGAAGAACAAGAAAATGACCTTAAAAACAACTTTATGAAGATGATAGAGGTCCTTAAAGAAAAAAAATGAAAAAAATACCTCAAAGGAATTGAGGAAAATATAACCAAAAAATTAGAGGAAATCAGCAAATATCTAAAGAATGTCAAGAAAAAAAGAGGTGAATGAAACTATTCAGGATGTGAAAATTGAAATAAAAGCAATAAAGAAAACACAATATGACCTAATCTACATGGGAGTAGAGAAAGACAAGATCTCCTGAGTAAATTGGGAGGATGGGGACCTTGGGAGAGGTTTAAAGGGGAAGGGAGAGGCAGGGAGGAGAGTAGAGAAAAGTGTAGAGCTCAATAAAAATCAATTTAAAAAAATGAAAGCAGGTTGAGCAAGTTATGAGGAGCAAGTCAGTAATCAATGCCCCTTATGGTCTCTGCATCAGTACCTGTCTCCAGGTTACTGTACTGTTTGAGCTTCTGTCTGACTTTCTTTGCTCATGAACAATGATGTGGAAGGGAAAGCCAAATAAACCCTTTTATCTACTCCCTCAAAAATAAAACACAAGCTGAAGAAATTCAGGAAATAGAAAATCTAGATAGGTGAACAGGAATTACAGACTCAAGCATGAACAACAGAATACAAGAGATGGAAGTGAGAATCTCAGGTATTGAAGATACAATAGAAGAAATAGATTTATCAGTCAAAGAAAATATTAAATCTAAACAACTCCAAACACAAAACATCCAGGAAATTTGGGACACCATAAAAAGACCAATCCTAGTAATTAGAATAGAAGAAAGAGAAGAATCCCAGCTCAAAACCTCAGAAAATAAACTTAACAAAGCCATAGAAGAAAACTTCCCTAATCAAAAGAAGGACATGCCTACAAAGGTATGAGAACACCAAATAATTTGGATCAGAAAAGAATGTTACTGAGTTCTATGATAATCAAGAAACTAAACATACAGAACAGAGAAGGAATGGCAAAAGTTGCAAAGAGAAAAGACTATGAAACATATAAGGCAGACCTATAAGAATTGTACCCAAATGCTCAGTGGAGACTCTAAAAGCCAGAAGGGATTGGACAAATGCCTTACGGACTCTAAGAGACCATGGATGCCAGTCCACTCTACTCTCCCCAGAAAAACTTTGAATCACCATAGTTGGAGAGAACAAAGTGTTTCATGAAAAAGTCCAATTTGAACTATCTATCCACAAATCCAGTCCTAGAGAAAGTACTAGAAGGAAATTTTCAACCCAAGGAAGTTAACAACACCCAGGAAATCAAAGAATTGGTTCTTTGAGAAAATAGCAAACACATTGGCACTGGAAACAATTTCCTGAACAGAACACCAATCATGCAGGTACTAAGATTAACATTTAGCAAGTGGGACCTCATGAAACTGAAGAATAGGGCATATGAAGCCTGAACTGGCATCTCCTATAACTAGGTAAGATTCCAGTGGAGGAACTGGGACACTGACACAGCCACAAACCCTTAGACCTACATTTTGTCCTGCATACAAGATGTGCTGGGGTAAAGACAGAGCAGAAATTGTGGGAGTAACTAGCTAATCACTGGCCCAGCTGGAGACCCATACCCTGAGAGGGAGCTCATCCCTGGGGGCCAAGATAAAGAGATAGAGAGCTCATCCCTGATGCCCTAGACCCAGAGTCTGGATACCCTCCCCCAGACCTAGGATAGAACCAAACAAGACTGACTAAAATTTGTCAATAAAATGATTCCTAATGATATTCTGCAATTTCAAGTATTATCAGAAAGCCTTCACTTAAGAACTGATGGAAACAGAAGTAGAGACCCAGAGCAAAGCTGGGGAATCCTGTGTAAAAGGGCAAGGAAATATTATAGAATCCAGTAGTGTCAAGGGTACCACAAAAAAACGTACAGAACCAAATATCCTGAGCTCATAAGGGTTCACAGAGACTGAACTGATAAGCAGGGATCCTGCACAAGACTGACCTAAATCCTCTGAATATATGTTACAGTTGTGCAAGATGATCTACTTGTGAAATTCCTAATAGTGAGATCAGGGGCCATCTCTGACTCTGTTGCCTGCTTTTGGGACCCATTCCTCCTACCAAATTGTCTCATCCAGCCTTAGTAGGAGAGGTGCCTAGTCTCACTGCAACTTGATATACTATGGCTGGCTGATATCTATGGGAGACCTGCCTATATCTGAAGAGAAACAGGGGAGGAGGAGTGGATTTGGGGAGAGGGGACTGCGAGGAGAAGAATGAGGGAAAACATTGGTTGGGATATAAACCAAAAAAATTTAAAACTGACTATTTACCATTTATTATGTATTGTTTGGATTTTACACAGTTTTTGTGCAGTTTAACCTGGCTTTGTTGTGGATTATACGGTAGTTTGAATGAGACTGGTCATCATAAATGCATATGTTGAAACATTTGGTCCCTCGTTGGTGGAATTATTTGGGAAGTGTTAGGAATCATGGCCTTTTTGGAACACATTTCCCACTGGAGGCAGACTCTGAGGTTTGAAGACTGGTGCTGTTTCACATTTGTTGTGTCTGTTTCCTGCTTGCTGTTCAAAACAATAAGCTCTTAGCTGTTTCTGGCTACCATAACTTTGCTGTGCCATCATGGACTCTAATCTTCTGAAACCATGAATTCAATTAAATGTTTTTCTTTACAAATTGACTTGGTATCAGGGTGCGGTGGCACACCTTTAATCCCAGCACTCAGAAGGTAGAGGTAGGCAAATCTCTGTGAGTTCGAGGCCAGCATGCTTTATAAAACCAGTTCCAAGACAGTCAAGGTTGTTGTTACACAGAGAAATTCTGTCTCAAAATCAAAACAAAAATAAAAACCAAAGAATAGAAAGTTGCCTTGGTCTTGTCCTTTTACCACAGCAATAGAAAAATGACTATTACAGCTTACATATTATGTGAATTTTGCAAGAATGAAAAAAGGAAACCGAATATTGTTTTCTTTCAAGGACAAATAAGAAAATCACATTCCAATCAAAACAATGGTAAAAATGCAGTAATCGTCCTCAAAAGAAATGTGTGAAGTTCTGGTTCTGTGTAGGGTCTTTCAAAAGTAGCTCTGCCCTGCAGAACTAATGTCGGCAGCTGGACTTCTACTCTTCTCACTGTAATAAACTTCAGTGTTTATCCCAGGCAGGATTTTAAAGATATTTCCTGGAGTTCTCCCATACTGAGGTAAAAGCTGAGTTAATACTGAGTGGAAGAGTAACATTCCCAGAATTATAGCTCTACAGATACTCTCTTCCCAGGGTACATAAAATTTCAGACATGTGTAACACAGAGAATAAATTCAGGGTATTCCCCAGTGACTGAAGGTCACTGGTGGGAAGTGGTGGTTATGACATGCCACACCCTCCCAGTGAAAAAGATGCTGTTTGCTCAGCAGTCATCTCCATTGGTCCTTGGTCCGCCAAACTCTCTCAATCATAACAAATTAAGATGCTTTAGAGGCAAACAGTGCCTATGAGTGTTCTCTAAATTGTCTTCCTTCTATTAAATTCCGCTAAATGCCATATTTTTCATAAGATAATTGCATTCTTTTGTTGAGAAACATGCTGAGTTAGGAAATCCTGCTGCTTCCCTGGGTTCTTCGGGAATTCTTTCTGAGGTGTTTTCTTTCCCTCTGGAAGGCAAGGCTTTGGAAACTTGCTTGGTTTCATTGGAGTTCTTTTGGCAAGTCTGATATAATTTAAGTGACCCCAGTCTCAGGTTCTCTCTTGAGTTGGTAAGGCAACAAAAGAAACCAAATTAGGATTGAGAAACTTTTCCTCAATTTATAAAACAGCTACTAGGGAAAAATTATAAAAGGATATCAGATACCCAAAGAGATGAAGGTGACGTTCCTCGGGTGTTGTGATTCTTGTTTACAAGGTGTAAATATACAGGTAATTGTAGAATAGAGTAAGTTATCAAGCAGACATCAGGAGATGTATGTGGTTTACCAACCATCATACAGTCAAACAGGGTGGAGCTTAAATAAATTTGTTGTTTTGAAGTATATAGTCTTCGGTAGAAATTGGGCTCCCTTATGAGAAAATGCTGTCTCAAGCATTTCAATGACTGAAGTCTGAACTGTCCTTGCTAGAACACTGTACAGATCCATACCATAAGATAACTCACATCCATAGTCCCTAAGCATACAAAATAACATGGTAAAGATGACTTTTTGTTTTCATTAACAGCTATTTCTACATTCTTTATGAGTTGCATGCTAACCATTCTTTGTGAAATTAAAGTTATGCATATTTAGGGAGAAATATTAAAGTTATTATAATGTTTTAAATTATAACTCAAAATGTACCTTTTAGTTTGGGCCACACCTACAATTTGAACCATAGCTATGCATGTCTGCTTTTCGGTGTAGCAAAGCCAATGTAGTCAAATGTTAGCATATGGTGGCAGAGCTTCTCATCTATGAAGTTACAGAATAGCATGACTCATTTTACATGCTTCATCATCCACCTGTGTGCATTGTCTTCAACACTACTGTTATAACCCAGCTAATTGGAGTGAATAGTTCTTAGATATGTCTCTCGTGTGGACTCATAGGATTTAATTTAAAATTGGGGAAGAGCTATTGTAGGGCTAGTCTCAGGCTGTCCTTGAACAATGAGTCTTTGATGCTATCTTGAATAAAAAGTTCATGAAACACTAGTTTAAAACGCTCATGTTTCAAACAGAGCAAAAAGAGGAAGCTTAACCATTGGCTGAAGTCAACCAGTAACTACCTCCAATTCCATTTGCTGGTCTTTGTGTCTTTTTTCCATCATTATATACACATCTGATTGTCAAGACCTCTCCTTCTTTTGGTTCATGAAAAAAATGTTTAAAAATAAAATGTAATTTTGTGGGTATTTAATTTATGTAGATCTTGTATTAATAAATTAAATAAGACAGTAAACTAAGAGCCTGGGCAATGGCTCAGGAAAGCAAATTAAAAATAAGAGTGATACCAGATTCAACCACTGCAAAGGAATGAAGAGTTAGAGAATGATGTCTCTGGCTATGAGAAAGAAGGAGCCACTTTCACATCATGGGACAAGCACATGTCTTCTGCTATGAGTATACTCAAAGATTCAACCATGGTGATTTCAGTCCTGTGGGACTTACGTTAACTTTGCAAATAATATTAAACATGTGTTTAACAGGTATAAGTAGGAGAGCTTCAAATCAGATAAGAAAGCTGAAAGAAAAAATTTCTGAAGGAAAGTTACCACAATCAGGTTGAAAAGAACATACAGCCAGTAATTTTGTGCTCTGAATTTTTCTTTGCAAATCTTAGCTCCATTTGGTGCTATGAATATAATGCATTTCTCATAATACATGTGTTATTATCTACATTTTTCTGGGTAAATATTCACAGTAAAATACTGGCATTTGATTTCCCAGTGCACTTAGTTTTCTGGGCACATTCATTCAGCAAATCCCCTGGGTAAAACATTTCCAGGGGACCACTTGCGTTTACGATAGTTGAGCATTAAAAAGTTATGAATTTACAGAGTCTTTCTTTTTATCTTACAAAAATTATTTAGTTGTTAGGAACCTATTTCTTGATTTCATTTTGTAATTGTGTAAATGAAGCAGATGCCGAAGAATAGTCTTAGTATAAAATAGCATGAGAAAGATCATTTTGAGGTGGGTTTTGATATATGCCTATAACCAGCTATTAGAGAGGCTAAAGCAGGAAGATGATAAATGCAAGGCCAGCCTGGGCTACACACAGAGGTGATGAACAGCCTGAACAACACAGCAAGTCTGTCTCAAAACAACTGAAAAAAAGAGGTAGGCAGACCGAATACTTGTCTTGTTTGTGTAAAGCCCTAGGTTCAGTCCTGAGTACTGCTATAAGACAATAATTTGGTAAATAAATAAATAATATTTTTAAAAGAAAAATCTTCTTTAGTGGAAGATAGAAGGAATGAATGAAGGTATAAGAATAAGCAACACCACATTCCAGAGTTACCTGTAGGGGAAGCAACATGTTGGGATTACTGAGGACTCATACTCCTGAGGTCAATTCCCAGCTACTCCTGTCTTCCTTGACTTTTTGGAAAGCTTTTCTGAGGTGGCTGGGAGCCACTTCCCCTGGGGGTAGGGTTAGCTAAAGAGCTGAAGGACTGGTGTGCAGATATGCCCATCTCCCTTGCCTCTATCCTTCACCACTTCTCACAGGTTTTCCCATAGCTCAGCTTCAGATGCCTGTCAAGGAAGAGGTAACCTTCCATTGCCTGCCTGTTCTTTCCTCTCTTGCTGTTCCATTTTCTAAGCGTTACTGAGTCTCCCAGACTAACTTGAATCTCATCCTTGGGCTATTTCTGGAGTAGATGAAACTGTGGCATCAAGATTGTTCAAGAATGAATAACAAAAATCAACTCAAAAAGGTGAGGAAGCACAGTCCACACTGCGCAGGTGTCATGGATAATAGGATGGCAAAGACAGATTGTGTCTACTGCACTCAGACATTCTCTCTACCATATTAGATGAAGGATCAGGCAAAACCAGAGAGAAAAAGAATACTCCTTTTGCTTTGGTTCTGAATTGTAGAGCACCATTCCTCTTTTGTGCACCTTTCATTGCCTGGCATCTGTTACTTCACATGGTTGAGAGACTGAGGATGGGGGTGGAAGTGAAAACATTGTCCCTGTGTTCAGCAAGAAACTAATTCTTAAAGCAGTATTTCATTATTTAAAGGTACCGTGCACATAGTGGCAGGTCTGCAATAAATATTTTAATTCCTCTTTCTAAAAATGATTCATTATGATTTCTCAGTTCCGTCACAATGTTCTTTTCTTTCTTTAGACTTTTCTTGTAGCTACATAAAACATGAAGTGACAGATAAACAGCACTTTGTGCTGTGGGTACTTTCCTTAAGTGCTCCAGCGAGTGTCTTCCTTCTTTGCTAGGTTTGCTCAGCCTTAACTGTTCTTTCTTCAAAGGTTTGAATGCATCATAATGCACGGTAAATACTAAATTAACATCCATTATTGCCATATATATGCATAAGGAGCACTATCAAATAACCTATAGGTATTTTCTTGAGTCATCAAGGACAATAGTTGGAACCTCAGGCGTAGTCTATGAATAAGGATCAGTTTCTTCACAAACTATTTTCTTTATCTTCAGCTTTAACAACTCTGAAATTCCTATCATCATTTCCAACTCTTGGAAGGAAATGCAAACAGCGAAAAATACCATTTACATTCATTTCAAAGACTGCAACAAAATGCAAGCCTCCTTCTCATTGTGTGAGAAGCCACAGGTGTTAGGACAACTAAAGGAACGTCTAGGCAAGAGACTTTACATTTCCCCAGAAATGGGAGTATAAAAGGCTTAGCTGGTTTTTAAAAAATCAACATTTACTAGTTAAATGTACAGGAAGGATGGCTCTGAGAGAAGCCCAGGGCCATTAGCTGGAACACAAACCAGGAAGTTGCTTTTTGTGAGAAGTATGCACCTCTCTTTTGATTTCTAAACCGCTCTCTTTGGTTTTGTTGTTTGTATTGTTTTGTTTTCAGAGGCAATGCATTGCTATGTAGCCCAGGCTGGTCACCAGCTTGCCCTGCCTCAGGCTCAGGATTGCTGAGATTACAGGTATCTAACGCCGCCACACCCACTCTCGGTTGATGGTAACTCTCTCTATTACAAAGGCCATCTCTATAGAAATGGGCAATGCTTAAGAGACCTCTGTGGCTCCAGGCTGTTGTTTTGCTTCATTAGGATACAAAGACAGACTCATGTCTATCACCCAGGATTTTTTTTTTGAAAAACAAATTTCTTATTTTATATTCAAATTGTCATTTAATACATTTGTTTTTATTTATTTTTTTATTAAAAATTACCACCTCCTCCCCTCCTCCCATTTCCCT
>LOEQ01013737.1:0-20419 GCA_001685075.1 Bramus lutescens | reverse complement strand
AGGGAAATGGGAGGAGGGGAGGAGGTGGTAATTTTTAATAAAAAAATAAATAAAAACAAATGTATTAAATGACAATTTGAATATAAAATAAGAAATTTGTTTTTCAAAAAAAAAATCCTGGGTGATAGACATGAGTCTGTCTTTGTATCCTAATGAAGCAAAACAACAGCCTGGAGCCACAGAGGTCTCTTAAGCATTGCCCATTTCTATAGAGATGGCCTTTGTAATAGAGAGAGTTACCATCAACCGAGAGTGGGTGTGGCGGCGTTAGATACCTGTAATCTCAGCAATCCTGAGCCTGAGGCAGGGCAAGCTGGTGACCAGCCTGGGCTACATAGCAATGCATTGCCTCTGAAAACAAAACAATACAAACAACAAAACCAAAGAGAGCGGTTTAGAAATCAAAAGAGAGGTGCATACTTCTCACAAAAAGCAACTTCCTGGTTTGTGTTCCAGCTAATGGCCCTGGGCTTCTCTCAGAGCCATCCTTCCTGTACATTTAACTAGTAAATGTTGATTTTTTAAAAACCAGCTAAGCCTTTTATACTCCCATTTCTGGGGAAATGTAAAGTCTCTTGCCTAGACGTTCCTTTAGTTGTCCTAACACCTGTGGCTTCTCACACAATGAGAAGGAGGCTTGCATTTTGTTGCAGTCTTTGAAATGAATGTAAATGGTATTTTTCGCTGTTTGCATTTCCTTCCAAGAGTTGGAAATGATGATAGGAATTTCAGAGTTGTTAAAGCTGAAGATAAAGAAAATAGTTTGTGAAGAAACTGATCCTTATTCATAGACTACGCCTGAGGTTCCAACTATTGTCCTTGATGACTCAAGAAAATACCTATAGGTTATTTGATAGTGCTCCTTATGCATATATATGGCAATAATGGATGTTAATTTAGTATTTACCGTGCATTATGATGCATTCAAACCTTTGAAGAAAGAACAGTTAAGGCTGAGCAAACCTAGCAAAGAAGGAAGACACTCGCTGGAGCACTTAAGGAAAGTACCCACAGCACAAAGTGCTGTTTATCTGTCACTTCATGTTTTATGTAGCTACAAGAAAAGTCTAAAGAAAGAAAAGAACATTGTGACGGAACTGAGAAATCATAATGAATCATTTTTAGAAAGAGGAATTAAAATATTTATTGCAGACCTGCCACTATGTGCACGGTACCTTTAAATAATGAAATACTGCTTTAAGAATTAGTTTCTTGCTGAACACAGGGACAATGTTTTCACTTCCACCCCCATCCTCAGTCTCTCAACCATGTGAAGTAACAGATGCCAGGCAATGAAAGGTGCACAAAAGAGGAATGGTGCTCTACAATTCAGAACCAAAGCAAAAGGAGTATTCTTTTTCTCTCTGGTTTTGCCTGATCCTTCATCTAATATGGTAGAGAGAATGTCTGAGTGCAGTAGACACAATCTGTCTTTGCCATCCTATTATCCATGACACCTGCGCAGTGTGGACTGTGCTTCCTCACCTTTTTGAGTTGATTTTTGTTATTCATTCTTGAACAATCTTGATGCCACAGTTTCATCTACTCCAGAAATAGCCCAAGGATGAGATTCAAGTTAGTCTGGGAGACTCAGTAACGCTTAGAAAATGGAACAGCAAGAGAGGAAAGAACAGGCAGGCAATGGAAGGTTACCTCTTCCTTGACAGGCATCTGAAGCTGAGCTATGGGAAAACCTGTGAGAAGTGGTGAAGGATAGAGGCAAGGGAGATGGGCATATCTGCACACCAGTCCTTCAGCTCTTTAGCTAACCCTACCCCCAGGGGAAGTGGCTCCCAGCCACCTCAGAAAAGCTTTCCAAAAAGTCAAGGAAGACAGGAGTAGCTGGGAATTGACCTCAGGAGTATGAGTCCTCAGTAATCCCAACATGTTGCTTCCCCTACAGGTAACTCTGGAATGTGGTGTTGCTTATTCTTATACCTTCATTCATTCCTTCTATCTTCCACTAAAGAAGATTTTTCTTTTAAAAATATTATTTATTTATTTACCAAATTATTGTCTTATAGCAGTACTCAGGACTGAACCTAGGGCTTTACACAAACAAGACAAGTATTCGGTCTGCCTACCTCTTTTTTTCAGTTGTTTTGAGACAGACTTGCTGTGTTGTTCAGGCTGTTCATCACCTCTGTGTGTAGCCCAGGCTGGCCTTGCATTTATCATCTTCCTGCTTTAGCCTCTCTAATAGCTGGTTATAGGCATATATCAAAACCCACCTCAAAATGATCTTTCTCATGCTATTTTATACTAAGACTATTCTTCGGCATCTGCTTCATTTACACAATTACAAAATGAAATCAAGAAATAGGTTCCTAACAACTAAATAATTTTTGTAAGATAAAAAGAAAGACTCTGTAAATTCATAACTTTTTAATGCTCAACTATCGTAAACGCAAGTGGTCCCCTGGAAATGTTTTACCCAGGGGATTTGCTGAATGAATGTGCCCAGAAAACTAAGTGCACTGGGAAATCAAATGCCAGTATTTTACTGTGAATATTTACCCAGAAAAATGTAGATAATAACACATGTATTATGAGAAATGCATTATATTCATAGCACCAAATGGAGCTAAGATTTGCAAAGAAAAATTCAGAGCACAAAATTACTGGCTGTATGTTCTTTTCAACCTGATTGTGGTAACTTTCCTTCAGAAATTTTTTCTTTCAGCTTTCTTATCTGATTTGAAGCTCTCCTACTTATACCTGTTAAACACATGTTTAATATTATTTGCAAAGTTAACGTAAGTCCCACAGGACTGAAATCACCATGGTTGAATCTTTGAGTATACTCATAGCAGAAGACATGTGCTTGTCCCATGATGTGAAAGTGGCTCCTTCTTTCTCATAGCCAGAGACATCATTCTCTAACTCTTCATTCCTTTGCAGTGGTTGAATCTGGTATCACTCTTATTTTTAATTTGCTTTCCTGAGCCATTGCCCAGGCTCTTAGTTTACTGTCTTATTTAATTTATTAATACAAGATCTACATAAATTAAATACCCACAAAATTACATTTTATTTTTAAACATTTTTTTCATGAACCAAAAGAAGGAGAGGTCTTGACAATCAGATGTGTATATAATGATGGAAAAAAGACACAAAGACCAGCAAATGGAATTGGAGGTAGTTACTGGTTGACTTCAGCCAATGGTTAAGCTTCCTCTTTTTGCTCTGTTTGAAACATGAGCGTTTTAAACTAGTGTTTCATGAACTTTTTATTCAAGATAGCATCAAAGACTCATTGTTCAAGGACAGCCTGAGACTAGCCCTACAATAGCTCTTCCCCAATTTTAAATTAAATCCTATGAGTCCACACGAGAGACATATCTAAGAACTATTCACTCCAATTAGCTGGGTTATAACAGTAGTGTTGAAGACAATGCACACAGGTGGATGATGAAGCATGTAAAATGAGTCATGCTATTCTGTAACTTCATAGATGAGAAGCTCTGCCACCATATGCTAACATTTGACTACATTGGCTTTGCTACACCGAAAAGCAGACATGCATAGCTATGGTTCAAATTGTAGGTGTGGCCCAAACTAAAAGGTACATTTTGAGTTATAATTTAAAACATTATAATAACTTTAATATTTCTCCCTAAATATGCATAACTTTAATTTCACAAAGAATGGTTAGCATGCAACTCATAAAGAATGTAGAAATAGCTGTTAATGAAAACAAAAAGTCATCTTTACCATGTTATTTTGTATGCTTAGGGACTATGGATGTGAGTTATCTTATGGTATGGATCTGTACAGTGTTCTAGCAAGGACAGTTCAGACTTCAGTCATTGAAATGCTTGAGACAGCATTTTCTCATAAGGGAGCCCAATTTCTACCGAAGACTATATACTTCAAAACAACAAATTTATTTAAGCTCCACCCTGTTTGACTGTATGATGGTTGGTAAACCACATACATCTCCTGATGTCTGCTTGATAACTTACTCTATTCTACAATTACCTGTATATTTACACCTTGTAAACAAGAATCACAACACCCGAGGAACGTCACCTTCATCTCTTTGGGTATCTGATATCCTTTTATAATTTTTCCCTAGTAGCTGTTTTATAAATTGAGGAAAAGTTTCTCAATCCTAATTTGGTTTCTTTTGTTGCCTTACCAACTCAAGAGAGAACCTGAGACTGGGGTCACTTAAATTATATCAGACTTGCCAAAAGAACTCCAATGAAACCAAGCAAGTTTCCAAAGCCTTGCCTTCCAGAGGGAAAGAAAACACCTCAGAAAGAATTCCCGAAGAACCCAGGGAAGCAGCAGGATTTCCTAACTCAGCATGTTTCTCAACAAAAGAATGCAATTATCTTATGAAAAATATGGCATTTAGCGGAATTTAATAGAAGGAAGACAATTTAGAGAACACTCATAGGCACTGTTTGCCTCTAAAGCATCTTAATTTGTTATGATTGAGAGAGTTTGGCGGACCAAGGACCAATGGAGATGACTGCTGAGCAAACAGCATCTTTTTCACTGGGAGGGTGTGGCATGTCATAACCACCACTTCCCACCAGTGACCTTCAGTCACTGGGGAATACCCTGAATTTATTCTCTGTGTTACACATGTCTGAAATTTTATGTACCCTGGGAAGAGAGTATCTGTAGAGCTATAATTCTGGGAATGTTACTCTTCCACTCAGTATTAACTCAGCTTTTACCTCAGTATGGGAGAACTCCAGGAAATATCTTTAAAATCCTGCCTGGGATAAACACTGAAGTTTATTACAGTGAGAAGAGTAGAAGTCCAGCTGCCGACATTAGTTCTGCAGGGCAGAGCTACTTTTGAAAGACCCTACACAGAACCAGAACTTCACACATTTCTTTTGAGGACGATTACTGCATTTTTACCATTGTTTTGATTGGAATGTGATTTTCTTATTTGTCCTTGAAAGAAAACAATATTCGGTTTCCTTTTTTCATTCTTGCAAAATTCACATAATATGTAAGCTGTAATAGTCATTTTTCTATTGCTGTGGTAAAAGGACAAGACCAAGGCAACTTTCTATTCTTTGGTTTTTATTTTTGTTTTGATTTTGAGACAGAATTTCTCTGTGTAACAACAACCTTGACTGTCTTGGAACTGGTTTTATAAAGCATGCTGGCCTCGAACTCACAGAGATTTGCCTACCTCTACCTTCTGAGTGCTGGGATTAAAGGTGTGCCACCGCACCCTGATACCAAGTCAATTTGTAAAGAAAAACATTTAATTGAATTCATGGTTTCAGAAGATTAGAGTCCATGATGGCAC
The DNA here is from genome assembly GCA_001685075.1 of Bramus lutescens. Lineage (NCBI taxonomy): Eukaryota > Metazoa > Chordata > Mammalia > Rodentia > Cricetidae > Bramus > Bramus lutescens. Next base: position 15,138 of record LOEQ01013737.1, on the reverse strand, counting down.
AGCAAAGTTATGGTAGCCAGAAACAGCTAAGAGCTTATTGTTTTGAACAGCAAGCAGGAAACAGACACAACAAATGTGAAACAGCACCAGTCTTCAAACCTCAGAGTCTGCCTCCAGTGGGAAATGTGTTCCAAAAAGGCCATGATTCCTAACACTTCCCAAATAATTCCACCAACGAGGGACCAAATGTTTCAACATATGCATTTATGATGACCAGTCTCATTCAAACTACCGTATAATCCACAACAAAGCCAGGTTAAACTGCACAAAAACTGTGTAAAATCCAAACAATACATAATAAATGGTAAATAGTCAGTTTTAAATTTTTTTGGTTTATATCCCAACCAATGTTTTCCCTCATTCTTCTCCTCGCAGTCCCCTCTCCCCAAATCCACTCCTCCTCCCCTGTTTCTCTTCAGATATAGGCAGGTCTCCCATAGATATCAGCCAGCCATAGTATATCAAGTTGCAGTGAGACTAGGCACCTCTCCTACTAAGGCTGGATGAGACAATTTGGTAGGAGGAATGGGTCCCAAAAGCAGGCAACAGAGTCAGAGATGGCCCCTGATCTCACTATTAGGAATTTCACAAGTAGATCATCTTGCACAACTGTAACATATATTCAGAGGATTTAGGTCAGTCTTGTGCAGGATCCCTGCTTATCAGTTCAGTCTCTGTGAACCCTTATGAGCTCAGGATATTTGGTTCTGTACGTTTTTTTGTGGTACCCTTGACACTACTGGATTCTATAATATTTCCTTGCCCTTTTACACAGGATTCCCCAGCTTTGCTCTGGGTCTCTACTTCTGTTTCCATCAGTTCTTAAGTGAAGGCTTTCTGATAATACTTGAAATTGCAGAATATCATTAGGAATCATTTTATTGACAAATTTTAGTCAGTCTTGTTTGGTTCTATCCTAGGTCTGGGGGAGGGTATCCAGACTCTGGGTCTAGGGCATCAGGGATGAGCTCTCTATCTCTTTATCTTGGCCCCCAGGGATGAGCTCCCTCTCAGGGTATGGGTCTCCAGCTGGGCCAGTGATTAGCTAGTTACTCCCACAATTTCTGCTCTGTCTTTACCCCAGCACATCTTGTATGCAGGACAAAATGTAGGTCTAAGGGTTTGTGGCTGTGTCAGTGTCCCAGTTCCTCCACTGGAATCTTACCTAGTTATAGGAGATGCCAGTTCAGGCTTCATATGCCCTATTCTTCAGTTTCATGAGGTCCCACTTGCTAAATGTTAATCTTAGTACCTGCATGATTGGTGTTCTGTTCAGGAAATTGTTTCCAGTGCCAATGTGTTTGCTATTTTCTCAAAGAACCAATTCTTTGATTTCCTGGGTGTTGTTAACTTCCTTGGGTTGAAAATTTCCTTCTAGTACTTTCTCTAGGACTGGATTTGTGGATAGATAGTTCAAATTGGACTTTTTCATGAAACACTTTGTTCTCTCCAACTATGGTGATTCAAAGTTTTTCTGGGGAGAGTAGAGTGGACTGGCATCCATGGTCTCTTAGAGTCCGTAAGGCATTTGTCCAATCCCTTCTGGCTTTTAGAGTCTCCACTGAGCATTTGGGTACAATTCTTATAGGTCTGCCTTATATGTTTCATAGTCTTTTCTCTTTGCAACTTTTGCCATTCCTTCTCTGTTCTGTATGTTTAGTTTCTTGATTATCATAGAACTCAGTAACATTCTTTTCTGATCCAAATTATTTGGTGTTCTCATACCTTTGTAGGCATGTCCTTCTTTTGATTAGGGAAGTTTTCTTCTATGGCTTTGTTAAGTTTATTTTCTGAGGTTTTGAGCTGGGATTCTTCTCTTTCTTCTATTCTAATTACTAGGATTGGTCTTTTTATGGTGTCCCAAATTTCCTGGATGTTTTGTGTTTGGAGTTGTTTAGATTTAATATTTTCTTTGACTGATAAATCTATTTCTTCTATTGTATCTTCAATACCTGAGATTCTCACTTCCATCTCTTGTATTCTGTTGTTCATGCTTGAGTCTGTAATTCCTGTTCACCTATCTAGATTTTCTATTTCCTGAATTTCTTCAGCTTGTGTTTTATTTTTGAGGGAGTAGATAAAAGGGTTTATTTGGCTTTCCCTTCCACATCATTGTTCATGAGCAAAGAAAGTCAGACAGAAGCTCAAACAGTACAGTAACCTGGAGACAGGTACTGATGCAGAGACCATAAGGGGCATTGATTACTGACTTGCTCCTCATAACTTGCTCAACCTGCTTTCATTTTTTTAAATTGATTTTTATTGAGCTCTACACTTTTCTCTACTCTCCTCCCTGCCTCTCCCTTCCCCTTTAAACCTCTCCCAAGGTCCCCATCCTCCCAATTTACTCAGGAGATCTTGTCTTTCTCTACTCCCATGTAGATTAGGTCATATTGTGTTTTCTTTATTGCTTTTATTTCAATTTTCACATCCTGAATAGTTTCATTCACCTCTTTTTTTCTTGACATTCTTTAGATATTTGCTGATTTCCTCTAATTTTTTGGTTATATTTTCCTCAATTCCTTTGAGGTATTTTTTTCATTTTTTTTCTTTAAGGACCTCTATCATCTTCATAAAGTTGTTTTTAAGGTCATTTTCTTGTTCTTCAGCTGTGTTGGAATATTCAGGTCCTGCTGTGGTAGGATAGCTAGACTCTGGTGGTGCCATATTGCCCTGGTTATCGATTTTATTTTTTCACTAATGTTTAGGCATCTGGGTTTGAAATGATGAATTTTAGTGCCTGTCTCTGAGTTTGTCTTTGTTGGATAACTGTTTTGTTTCTTGTTTTCTGTTTTCTCTTTGGTTTTATAGTCTTTGTGGCAAGGATTTCTGGTGGCTAACATGACCACTGATCTAGTAGTGCGTCTTTGCCCAAGTTGGGAGTTGGCAGTTAGCTTGTTGGCCTTTGGTACAGCAAGGTGCCTGTATTCAATTGCCTGGGTGGTCTGCACCTGCTCTTCTGACCTGTGTGACCTACACCTAAGCAGCTGAAGGTTGTTCAAGTTAGGCTTGCCCCTGTTCTGACTGCTGTGGCTTTGTGCCTGAAATGCCCTGGGGTTACAGTCGGGGCCCATTACTGGGGCCAGCAATAAGCTGAGAAGGTGCGGTCCATTGGAAGGCTCCTTGAGAAGTGTATCCAGGGAGGGTGGTCACTTGACAGGAAATCAGTGTCCCTTACTGGTTCTGAGTGGTATGGCCCATGCTTGAGTGGAAGAAACCCCCTGGAGTTGTGGGCAGCGCCCAGCAGTGGTGCCAATGACAAACTGGGAATGTGTGGGCCAAGGGAAGGCCCAGGGAACAGAGTCCAGGGAGGGGGTCACTGCTGGCATGTGAGTCACTCACCAGTTCTGACGCAGTCATTTGTTTTTATTCGCAATGCAGTGCGACCATCACCACTGAGCATGATTTTAATTACCCAAAGGGAAAGCACAGGCATCTTAGGTATTTGCCTCTCACCCCAGCCACTGGCAAACACGAATAAACCTTCTGTTTTTATGGTTTCAGCTATTCGAGACTTGTCATAGAAATGGAATCATACAGTTCGTGACTTCATGTGACTGCCTTCTTTCTTATAGCATAATGCTGACATGACTCATGTGCCTTGTGGCATATATTGATACTTTATTCTTTCAAGTTATCAATTAATTGCTGCTGAGTTGTTTATATTTTTGATTGTGAATAATGGTGCTGTGAGCACTCATTTTGGATACATGTTTTCTGCTCTCTTGGAAATAAACTCTGCTTAACTTTTGGAGGAAAGGTCAAAATATTTGCCACATGAATGCACCAATTTACATTTACACAAGCAATGTAATTTCTCCACAACCTCACTTAACACTTGAAAATTTATGTGTCAAGGAGAGCTAGTTTTTCATTTTATAATATTGCCACCCAATGAGTATGATGTAGTTATTCTGAGTGACCTTGCTCTGCACTTCCCCGGTGGCCAAACACCTCTAGCTTCTTTTCATGTGATTACTGGCCATTGGTGTATATTCTTTGATGAAATGTCTGTTTAAAGGCTACTGAGAAGGCTCAGTCGGTAAAAGTGCTTGCCACGAAATATGATAACCTGAGTTTGATTCCCCAGGACCCGCTTAGTGGAAAGAGAGAAATGACACCTGCAAGTTGTTATCTGACATCCACATGTACACTGTGACACACACACCAATCAATCAATAAACCAATCAATTAATGTTTATCTTTCCATTAATTCTATTTCTGCTATTGAATTTTGAGAATTTTTATTACCTATGTGCTAAACCTGTATCAGACATGAGATTAAAAATATTTTCTCACATGCTTTGGATTATGTTTCAAAATTTTAAATGTTCCCTTTGAAACACACACACACACACAAACACACACACAAAATTTACCTTTATGTGCCCAATATATTTATTTTTAAAATTTGTTCCATTGGTGTCACAGTTAAGAAACAATTAGTTACATCAAAGAAACAGACTTCTGCCCACATTTTCTTTAATGTGATTAACAGATTAAGTTCTCATATTTAAGTCTTGGACCTATTTTGAGCTACATTTTTGGTGATACAAGGTAAGAAGTAACTTCATTCTTTGTGTACACTGCCAACCCCATTTTCTGTAAAGGCTCTACTGTGAGTGATCTTGGCAATCTTGTTACAGTTCTCTCATCACAGATGCATGGTTTTATTTCTATACTGTTGATTCTATTTCATTGGGCTATATGTTGATACTTATGTTAGTTTCACTATAATTCAATTAATGTTTGCTCTGGTAAGTCTGGAGTTATGGAAGTGTGATTTCTCTAATTTATGTTTCTTTTTCAAAACTACTCCAGTTCTTTAAAGGTCTTTGCATCTATTTGGGGGTAAAACTCAATTAGGATTTTTATATAAAAAGATTAAATCTTCAATCTCTTTGGGGTATGTTACTGTCTTATCCATATTAGTATTCTAATCTATGAGCATTATATGCATTTCTATATTTATGTCTTCTTCCATTTTTATCAGAAATATTTTAAGCCGATGTGGGGAGATACACCATTATTCAAGAAGCTGAGATAGGTACATCTCTGTGAGTTTGAGGCCAACCTGATCTACATAGTACATTCCAGGACAGTCAATACTACACAGTGAAACCATGTCTCAAAAACAAACAAACAAAGTTTTATACTTTACAATTGTTCAGATCTTATTCCTAAAAACTTTTTCATATAGTAAAGATTACCTTAATTTCTTTTATAGATTATAAATCATGGAAGTGAAGGGGAGTGGGAAAAATGTATAGCTCAATTAAAAATAATAAAGTATAAAAATCACATGTGTGTAGAATCAAATCTTATTTTGTACATTTCCTTACAGACTGTAACTTAGCTGAACTTCTGTATGAGTTATAATAGTATTTAGGCATGAATTCCATAAACTTTTTCAATGATAATAATATCTCTGAATAAAGGTTGTTTTACTTTTTCCATCTTTGAGATCCCTCTATAGTTTTTGTTCTGCTTAATTTCCCTAGCTTGAATTTTCACTGCAATGTAGAGCGAAGGAGAGCCAAATGAACCTTCTTGTTTTTTCCTAATATTGAAGTTGGCACTCTTCTGTTGTGGTGTATATATAAAAATCATGCACACTTACTTTTCCTCTCTCACAACCTGCACGGTTGATATATATTACAGGTAGGTATAACATCAAATTTAAGATTTGACCTGAAGCTTCCATAACTCTGATGGCTTTAAAAGTTAAAAACAATTAAAATGTAATTGATTCACAGTGATACAGGGTAAGCAGAAAAATCAGGTATCAGTACCTACTGTTGATTTCAAAAGGAAGCTCTTCCTGGAAGACTAGCCTGAGTCTCAGAGTGAACACTACAAAAGCTACTGGTGCATTCTAAACTGCACAGGAAAAGTGATTTTCGTAGTTCCTTGCAGGTTCCCTGTTGCCAGTCATAGCATGCAATTTGACAAAAAATGAGGATATGCATAATCATTTTGCATGGGCAAATGCATCTGCATAGAGAGAGATATACTCAGTAAAATGTTATCATTACTGACTCATTGGAAAAAGATTACTCAGCACGGTGTTTTAGGTAAGTTCTAGACTAAGCATAAACACTCTGAAGACCATTTCTGCACTGTAAGCAGTCTGTATTTAGCAATTGAGAAAGAATAATTGAGAATAACAATAAGAATTGTTTTATCTTTCCGTTTGTCACATTTTTATAAAAAAGCATTTGCTTTTATTTAAAATTCATTACAAATTTCAAAGATATATTTTAAGTCATTTATGAAAATGAAAAAGCTTGAAATCTCAACTTTAAAATTGTTTTGACATTTTTATTCATCTTTCTGTTCATTATATTAGCTTAACATCATCAAAACCTAGAGATCTTAAAATTATAAATTGCTGAAAAGAAAAGGCACATAGAAGATATGTACCTAGGCATTTTAAAAAATATTCTTCTATAAAAAGGCGGTGTTACTTAAGACTATGGATTGGCGAGTTTTAGGATGGGAAAGTGGGGATGAAGACAGTGGGGAGCACAGGAAATTTGGATAATGTCAGTATTCTGCTTACTGGACTGGGACTTACCTTTTTTGTCCCCTCACCTATCTCCTGGTTCCACTGTGCCCCAAATCCTCTTTTGGAAGTGAAGGGTATCCTACAAAGTACCTGCTTGTGTTATAAGAGCCACTCGATTCTGACTGTCCCTTGATTCTTGTCCTATTTAGGACGTGAACCAAAACCAGCTTAGGAGAGGAAAGGGCTTATTTGACTTACATTTCCATGACCAAATCTATCGCTAAGGGGAGTCATGGCAGGAACTTAAGCAGAAATCTGGAAGCAAGAACTGAGGCAGAGACTGACCATGGAGGAGCAGAGGGCTGCTGCATGTATCATTGCCCTGATCGGTTTTCTTTTATGAAATTTTATTGAGCTCTACATTTTTCTCTGCTCCCCTGCCTGCCTCTCCTCTCTCCTTCAAGCCTCTCCCAAGGTCCCCATGCTCCCAATTTACTCAGGAGATCTTGCCTTTTTCTACTACCCTTGTAGATTAGATCAATGTGTGTCCTTCTTAGGGTCCTCATTATGGTCTAGGTTGTCTGGGTAAAAAGCAAAACCAGCCCACAAATCACAAGCCTTGATTGTTTTCTTATAAAACCTAAGGCTACCTACCCAGGTCTGACATGGCCCATAGTGCGATATTCCCTCATATATCAGAACATCAATTATTAATCAAGAAAATGCCACATACAAGCTCATAGTCCAATGTGATGGAGGCAAGTCCTGAACTGAGATTCCAAGTTGACTCTAGTTTGTGTTAAGCTGACAAAAACTAACCAGTGTACTGACCTCTTGTCAACATAACAAACAAATTACATACAGCCATTACTTTTCCTTGCCCACCTCAGGTTACTTTTACCATCATAGTGCAAAATTTGTTATAATTTTAAAAATCTCAGAGCCTTTTAAAATTACAATATTTTAAAAATCCAAGTTCTCTTTAAAATGTCAAAACCTCATAACTGTGAGCTCCTGTAAAATAAAAAAATAGGGTGAATTCTTTCTTATTCCAATAGGTAAAGATAAATTCAAAGGTATTATCAGATCAACACAAAGCCAACATCCAGCAGCATAAAAGCTCAGTACCCAATGTCTGGGACTTATTCACGGTCTTTAGGGATCCAAAGAGCTTGGGCATCTTTCACTTTTCTGATTCTACCACCCACTGAATACACAACTTGTTTCGTAGGCTCAGGTGGGCTCTACTTCATAACCGCTGGTGTCCTTTCTGATTTTTGTTTAGTTTTCTCTTTTATTTCTGTTTATTTTCGTTTACTCCTAATTCCACATCAGCTCTGTTTTAAAAAACTTTTTATAAAGTGAAAATGTTCTCTGTCTGTACCAATTAGAACATGTATTCACTGGGTTGTTTGTTGATCACCTGACAATGGGAATGACAAGCTGACTTTTTCTTTACAGATTTATTTATTTTTGTTTTATGTATATGAGGACTTTGTCTACACATATATCTTGTGTATGCTCAGTGCCCATGGAGACCAGAAGAAGGCATCAGATCCCTGGGACCCGCAGTTGAAAATGTCGGAGAGCTACCACATGGGTGCAGGAAATCAAGCCTGGATTTTCTATAAGAGGAGTAAACACTTAACTACTGAGCCATCTCTCCAGACCCAATAAGCTGACCTTCTAATTAAATTCTATTCTAATTTATTTTTATTAAAGTAGTAAGGCATCACTGTGGATTACAGTATTTAGACATTGGAGCCAAAAATGCCCATATTTTCCAGTCTCCCCAGCTCATGCTGGTTTTTTTTTTTACCTTGGAAGAGTCTACAATTCTATATTTTCTCACTCCACAAAGCCTTGTGTCTTGTTTGTTTGTTTGTTTGTTTTCAATACACACTAACTGCAGTTTCTCCCCCTCACTCCTTCCACTGCCCCATCTACTCCTGCTCTATTTCCCTTCAGAAAAGAGCAGTGATATCAACTAAATTCAGCATAACAAGATACAATAAGACTAGTCACAAACCCTCATATCAAAATTGGACAAAGCAACCCAGTAGGAGGAAATGGGTTTTGAGAGCAGGCAAAAATAGTCAGAGACAGCCCCACTCCCACCGTTGGGAGGCCCACAAGAACACCAAGCTAAAAAACATAACATCCATGCAGAGGAACTAGTACAAATCCATTCAGGCTCTATGATTGCCCCTTCGGTCTCTGTGAGCCATGCTTAGTTGATGTCTGTGGACCATGTTCTGATATTCTTGATCCCTTATGGCTCCTACAATTCTCACTCTCCCTCTTCTCAGGGATTCCCCTTAGTTCCAAGGAGACAGACCCAGTAGGGATGTCCAGTTTGGGATCTTTCTCCAGCTGATGTTTGGCTGTGCATCTTTGCATCTGCTCCCAGCAACTTCTGGCAGAAACTTCTCTGATGATGATTAGACTAGGAACTGATCAATGAGTTTAAGAGAATACCTTGGAAATTACTGTATTGATTATTTTTCTACCCTAGATCTCTGTGTTGCCCAACCTCCAGTTTCTGGTCATCCAGGAAGTGACCAGCATGGGTTCCCACTTGTGACATAGGCCTCAAGTTGGACCAGTCATTGGTTGATCACTCCCATAAGTTCTGTCCTTCCATTGCCCCAGCACATCTTGCAAATGGGATAGATTGTACTTCAAATTTTTTTGTGGCTGTGTTGCCTGGAAGTTGCCTGGATACATAAGATGGCTAATTCAGGCTCCTGTATCTTCCATTACTAGGAATCTTTGCTAGGACCACCCACACAGATGACAGGGAGTTTCTACTTGCCAAGGTTTCCACATTGTTCCCTTCCCGAAATGCCCTCTAATTCCAGTCCTCTCTCCCTATACTGTCTCCCTCCAACCTTCACCTGATCTTTCCTATTCCCATTCCAACTTCTCCCCTCCCCTGGTCCACCCACAAAATCTACTTTATTTCCTCTTTTCAATGAGATCTATATATCTCTCTTTACAGTTTTCCTTGTTACTTAGCCTTTCTGGGTCTGCAGATTGTAGCACGATTATCATGTACTTAACAGTTAATATCCACTTGTAAGTGAGTATACATCATGTTTGTCTTTCTGGGTCTGGGTTATCTCACTTAAGATGATTTTTTTCTAATTCCATCCATTTGCTTGCAAATTTTGTGATGTCATCTTTTAACAGCTGAGTAATATTCCATTGAGAAAATGTACCACATTTTCTTTATCCATTCTTCAGTTGAGGAACTTCTTGGTTCTTTTCAGTTTTCAGCAATTAGGAATAGAACAAAAATGAACATTATTGAGCAAGTGTCATTGTGGGAGGATGGAGTGCCTTTGGGTATATGCTCAAGAGTGGTATAGCTGTGTGTGAGGGAGATAGATTCCCAGTTTTCTGAGGAACCATCATATTGATTTCCACAGTCATTGTACAAGTTTCACAAGCATTGGAGGAGCGTTCCTTTTGTTCCACATCCTCTCCAGCATGAGCTGTCTCTTGTGGTTTTAATCTTAGCCATCCTGACAAGTGTAAGGTAGAATTTTTGAAGTAGTTTTGAATTGCATTTCTGCAATGGCTAAGGGTGTTGAACATTTCTTTAAGTGTTTCGCAGTTATTTGAGATTTCTCTATTGAGAATTCTCTATTTATATCTGTACCCCATTTTAAAATTGGATTATCAGTTTTCTTTATAACCAGTTTCTTGAGTTCTATTTATAATTTGAGTATTATCGCACTATGGGATGTGGAGTTGGGGAAAAATCTTTTCCCATTCTCTACCCAGCTGTGGGTCTTAATACTAGTTCCCACTGGGCCTGTCAGAAAGCAGAAGCCAGTATGTCTGACATTGGAGGCTTTGAGGCTGGGAACACCAAGCAATGTCATGCAATGCTGCAGGTTCAAAGACATAGCTTCTCTTGTGGACAGTACTTCATTTTAGAATGTTATATAATTATTCTGGAACTCACTGAATGTTTAATATTGGATTTTAATTTACAGTGTCTAGAATCACTCATAAGATGAGCCTCTGGGCACACCTGTGAGGAATTACCTAGATTAGGCTAGACTCTGAGCACATCTATAGGGAATTATCTAGATTAGTTTAGCCTCTGGGTACATCTGTGGAGAATTACCTAGATTATGTTAGCCTCTGACACACCTATAAGTAATGATCTAGATTATGTTAACCTCTGCTCACATCTGTGGGAGATTATCTAGATTAGGTCAGCTTCTGTGCATATCTGTCAGTGAGGCTCTAGGTTACATTCGCCTCTAGGCACATCTGTGAAGGATTATATAGATTAGGCTCGTTTATGGGCATACTAGTGAGACACTTTCTTGATTATGTTAATTGAAACAGGAAAATCCACCCTAAATATGAGAGCACCTCCTGGCAGATAAAAGCCAGGGGAAAAGCTTTTGGTCTATCTGGCTGCCTGAACCTCCTGCTTGTAAATGATTTCTTTCCTTCTGGTTGCTGCTGCACTGGGTTTATAGCTGCTGCAGCCAAACTTCAATGGCATCAGAATGCAGGTTCCGGCCTTCCATCATGTACTGAAGATCAGTGACTCTCCAGAAATCCTCCAGACCCTCAGGGTCTGATCAAAACTACTGAGGCATCGAGCCTTATGGACTGAGCACCTATCACGTTTGAAGCCTCTCGAGTGTGAAAGCAGCCATTGCTGGACCACATACACTATATTGCGTAAGCCCATGTAATACATCCCTTTGAATATGTTCATCTTATTGCTTCTTTCCCTCTAGACAGCCCTGGCTCTACACTCTCCTTGACATGTTTCTTATTATAGGGAACAGTAATATGGACGTTTCCTTAGACTTCCTAGACTTTCGGAGGATGTTCGATGCAGCTGGCTAGTTTACTGTCGCTCCATGAAAGTGATTTTAAAACTCCAAATCACACATTGTCTTCTTTGGTTAAAAAAAAAAGTCTCCCATCATTGGTCTCCATTTAATCTCAAAATATAGCTTGTGATTAATGTTTCTTAATCAGAATTAGCTGGTCCATTTCTGTCTCCACGGCACTCATTACTCACTGAAATGGATTATAATGATCTGTGGCTCTGTGGCTCTCAATCCACGCTCCTGATTGTGGGGGTCCCTTAAAGGACTGTAGGGGTCTCTCTACAGCGCTCACTGCTTAATAGGATGTCCCACATAGCAGGATCCCGGAAACTCTTCATGAGATTGAAAGCCCCTTTGCTCTGACTCACATTCCTTCACAAACTTCTCGCTTTTTCTTCAGAATCTAAGGATGCTTTCTGCTTGCCTGCCAACCACTGCCAACATTGATTTCATTTAAATAAATGTGGATCTGAGGACATTCTCTCACAGATTCATTTTGCTGCATATGTGCTATGGTTGAATTTTATTTATTTCCTTTGTTTGTTACATATTTCTTTTTGCATCTCATAAGCTACACAATAGTAGAAGTGATATTATCTGCTAAACGTCTCCCAGTCAGGTGCATTGTTGTGCACGTCAGCATCTTCTTGGCAATCTGTATCTCTCCTTTTGCCTCCCTACATCTTTTATCAGTAGCTTTAATTATGCCAATAAATCCCACCATGGGACTGCCCCCATTGTAAATTCTCTATAATTATTTTCTCCTGCATATGCCAGATGAATCCAAATTCACAAAAGCTCAATATGCATTTGACAAGTTATTAAATACTAAACCAAAATGTGTTTCAACACCTACACATGTGAATGGCTGCAGTAAATAAGAGGTTTATGATAAAAGGCATTTATCCTGTTTGATGATGTCAATTAAACCATTTTAGGTGGTGTATTTAAAGCATTAATTTCCTAATCTTTGTTGTCTTTCCTTGACAGTTTCCATGGGACTCTTGGATCCTTTTGGTTCAGGGCGTAGTGCTGTATTGATCCTTTTCCTAAGTGCAGATCGGATTTTCAGCCACACTTAGATTTGTTTCTCTGTCAGTTATTATTATATTATTGACACAGAATCACTACCGTTGCTCCTCCAGAACTTGGGTGAATTTAGTGACTTATATAAATGTTACTGGTGGTCAGGGTCTGGGCCAAGTGCTTTCAAGTTATTGTCTCTTGTTCAAAGAATCACAAGCAAGGACTCACCCAGATTTACAAAGAAGCAGAATAACTTCATTTGGAGCAAAGCGACATCTCAGATTTGAGGGTGATGCGCTGTCAGTTTTGACAGCAGGCCACGAGAATGAAAGCCCTCAAGGGTCTGTCTATTGTTCAATGCTTCTTTTATAGGGTTCAAGAGAAGGAGGTTACTAAGGGGTATAATGAGGGTGGTTCTCTATTTTGATTGATGATTTTGGTCATACACTCATTTATTTCTAATGCACATTTTCCTTCCCATAATGCATCCAATTCTAATCACATGCACATTCAATTATGCATAGGCATAAGATGATAAATAGGGGATTCTCCCCAAAAGTTTGCTGGAGGACACAATTTTGCCTTGCTGTGCATTCAGCAATACCCATTTCAGGCCATATTAGCTATTCTATTCTTCAAACTTGGATACACAAAGATATATTTGAATAGAATTTGTGTAAATTTGAATGTTACTGATGAGGGAAATTTTATTGTTCAGAGATGGAAGTCCATGTAACCTGATGCACCTGGAGGGGTTAGAGGCCTATAGGGTTTCTAGTTGCATTCTTTTGGAGCAGGGTGTTTATATATACTCTGTGCATGTGAAGGAAATAAGCTGCTGAGTGTGCTATTGCAAGAGGGAGACAATGTGTGTAACCATAAACCAAATAGGCTATCAGGGTACGAACTTGTCTCTTATGCTTGCCTGCCTGGAAAAAAAAATCTCAAAATTATTTTAGCAACAAGTGACATGCTGGAGAATTAAAATCAACTTGTGCAGGGTCTCTAGGCCTGGGTTCTAAAATCCACTCCCAGGCCAGCTTTCCCCTTGCAATGAGGGGGAGTTTCTGAAGGTAAATTTTGGGGGAGATCCTTGAGACAACGCAGCACCTGTTTGCCAACAGATGAGTACTCTACAGCACTGAAAATGTCTCAGAACTTGTTTCTGGTTAATGTTTGGATTGTTCAATTGTATCTGTCATCAAATAATTACAAAAATGACATGTTTGAGGCAAAATTGACTTTCTTGTTCAGAGATGGCTCATCTCAAAGATGAGAGAGCATAGCCTACAGAATTGGCCCTTTAGAGCTCAGGTGAAGCTTAGAAGTCATTGGTTAATGTTTTCCAGGATGACAGAGCAGCTGAACAAAGGCTCAGAGTGAGAGGAAGCTTCCCATGTGAAGTTCAGGCAGCCTCGGGGAGGTTAGAATGGCAAGGTGTGGGAGGATGCAATGCTGCAGCAGAAACACTAGTGGTGAGGCTTAAAAGCTGCTCGGAACACAAGTTATTAAAAAGAGAAAATGTCCTCTTAGTCTGGACCAATAATGACAACGGATTTGCAGCTATAAGGAAGGCATTTGTCTTAATACAGAGGATAATGTTAGCTCATAGTTGGTCCTAACCAGGACCCCGTAGAGGAGCCTTTCCAGTAAGGAGGGTTCCAAGTGCCTCCTTTCGTTTGTAAAATCAGAATGTTTACTTACAGCTTATTATAGAAGGTTTTTGACATAATTTTTTTTAACCACAGAATGGCCTTGAGGAACTACTGAGTGAAACTTTGTGGTTGCCAAACCCACTTACTGTGTATATATGTGTGTTGAGGTATTTTATGCATGACAGCAAGCTGCAATAAGCAATCACACAGTCCTAAAAAGATCTATGTGATGGTCTCCATCTGTGTCAACCCAGGTCACTAATGAAAGGAGCCTTGTCTCCCAGTGTCATCTCATTCTCAGGGAGAAGCCACCAGTCACTGGCCATATGGCCAGAACCTTCTCACAAGTAGATCCTGTGTAATTCTTTAAGTACGCAAGACAGAGGCCACCCTCGTGACCAGAGAAGCTGGGAGGACAGAGGCCACCCTCGTGACCAGAGAAGTGGGGAATTTCCCAGCACTAGCACTTCTAACGCGAACTTGAAGATGGAACCCTAGAAGGGGGAATGGCCTGGGGAAGGTGATTGGTAACTGCTTCGCTGTCCAGGCAAGCTGACACAATCACAACAGCTTTCTTCTGCAAATGCTGGAAAGTTCGAAATGCTCCGTGTTAAAGTCAGGCAATGAGATTACCCCCTGCTTTGAACTGGTAAGGTTGAAGAAGACATTCAGAAACTACTTTTGTTGAAGAGCACTGATTCCTCAGTTGGTCTACGAGGCAGAATAAATGCTTTATTTTATATCTTTCTCTTGAATTATAGGTCAGCCCCAGGATTACCTTTGCTCCCAGGTGTGTCGTTTCTCTAAAGGCGTCTGTGGAAAAGCTCATACACCTCTCTTATCACCCTTCAGGATACAGACACAGAGATGAGACGAGCTAAGGCAGCTTATCCTTGGCTTTCCAGGAGGTCCTGTCTCAGACCTTCAAAACACTTTCAAAGGTCTCTAGGCATGGTTGTAAACCAGCAGTCACCTCAGCTTCCAAGCCCAGCAAAGCTAGGCAATACACATCACCCTCAAATGAGGGCAGTTAGGTACAATGATGAACAGTAGAAATCTTACAGGAACCAGACTGGCCCCA
>LOEQ01013736.1:7209-20421 GCA_001685075.1 Bramus lutescens | reverse complement strand
TTCTTGGTTTTCTAGGATATCTTTTATGGATTTACTCATTTCTTCAAACTTTTTCTCATTCTTCTCATCCATTTCTTTAAGGGAGTTTTTCTTATCCTCTTTAAGGGCTTCTATCGCTTTCATAATGTCAATTTTTTTTTTTTTACTTCTTCTGGATTAGGGTGTTCCAGTCTTCCTGTTGTAGGTTCGCTGGGTTCTGATATTATCATGTTGGTTTTCAGATTGTTGGAAGAATTCTTGCATTGGTGCCTGCCCATCTCTTCGTACAAATGCTCTCCCGTGGGTCTTCTGTTACAGGATCAGGGCCCGTTGCTGGCCAGGGACCTGACAGACAAAAGTCCTAACTT
This sequence comes from Bramus lutescens, assembly GCA_001685075.1. Classification (NCBI taxonomy): domain Eukaryota; kingdom Metazoa; phylum Chordata; class Mammalia; order Rodentia; family Cricetidae; genus Bramus; species Bramus lutescens. The sequence goes on along the minus strand of LOEQ01013736.1, from coordinate 20,074 downwards.
GCTGCTCTCAGGCTATTGAAACAAAGGAACTCCTGCCTGGTTACACTCACCACCCAGTCCCAGCACCCGAACAGGCTGAGCTGGGGGATCTATGGCCTTGAAGAAGGGAAGGGAGGGGGTGCCTGAACATCAGCTGGGATGGGGTAGGAAGAGAGGGGCAGTAGCCGGGGATAGGAGCCCCTGCAGAATGAGCCTACTGTTACTTTTTAATTTCTGGTTTTTGCCTTGGCCTTTCTATAGCACTAATGTTGTTGACCATGGCCTTTGTGAAATTCTTTTTGTCATATTATCATGCAGTTCTTCATATCCTTCTGTCCAGCTTGCTATGCTGGTTCCTGTCCTCCTGCTGCTGATGCTATATGGCCCTTCATCGTATGTCTTCCCTTGTGCCCACAAGCTTTACTGTTTGTTCACCTTCATCATGTCTGTCAATACTATGTCCCACTCAGGGGAAGAGCTTTTCAGGTACCCTCCTGCAATGTTCATTCCAGTTTAAGTAGCTGGGATCTTTGGGTGAAAGCAAAATCACTTCTCTGTGCTACTAGTCTACCAGAGTTCTTTACCTCAGTAAGTCACCATTATTTTCTTGTTGCCATGAATGGCAGTCACTTTGCAAGCTATTTAACTGATTGTCTGGTTGTCTCCTGTAAGTCAGCTCACCCTGTTATTCTTTATGAAGTTATTTACTGACTTAGATCACCTCTTCTAGCACAGGGCCTTTACCCTAGCTCTCTCACTTTGACTTCTGACTCTGTCTGAGTCCTGTTGTCCAAGTTCTTCAGTGTCCTTGCTGCCTCACAGCTCTTCCTGGACACCTTTGTACTCAGACACTCCTTTCCTTTGACATTGGCTTCAGCTCCTGCACCTATCAGATACCCCAGAAGATCACCTTTCCTGTCTTTCCTCATTCCCTGTTCTCCACTGACCTCTGTTTGACTGTATTCCTTTAAGCTTTAGTTTAAGAGGCCCTCCTAGTTGGGATTGCCTGTGTTACCCATGCTAAATTCTACCCGTCTTTTAGGACCAGAATAGTCTTTCTGAATCAGTGATACATACTTTGTATTTTAGTAGATTATCTTTTCATGTCATATGTGGGTGGATAACTAACCCTCGTCATAAAACTCACCTTTGTTGAAACCTTTCCATTTTTTACTGTTTCTTCAAATATTTTGCAGTCTTATTTTTTAACTGTACTTTTGGCTTCTTGAGTGTATGAATATATCTTATCTCCTTCTTCATCTCCTATGAGTACAATAAACCTAATTTTCATAGGTACTGAGTGGTCATTTATTTTTGGCTTTCACGAACACTCATGACATTAAGAAAGTTTCAAACTATAATTATCCATATTCAACAAAACATCCAACACTTATACTGATGGTGTCTACCAGGGCCTGACATTCTTGAAATTAAGACAGAAGATAACTGTTTCTAAAAGAAAGGTTTGCTATTGAAGGATATGCCACCTTGTTTCAGTGGAGATAGAACACCAGCTGGTTCCTTAAGATAACCCTAACACTTAGTACCTCGGATTATTTCATGCTATAAGATAGTGGAATCTTTGAACAGTCTTGCTAGAAAAGTCTTAGAGATAACCCTGCAGTAATTCTCTCCACTTCAGTTGACACTCACTGAGAGTTAGCAGCTGGTTATACCACCAGCAAATGCAGAGTTAGTGGTTACATTCTGGTGTCATAGTTCACATGTACAACCCTTTTTAATGGAAATTTCCTCATTTTACGCATAAAGTCAGGAACACTATCTCAGTTCTTTCATTCATGTTTGAGTCTTGTGTGCCACAGTTCTGCAGTATTAGTGATTCAGAGGCAATTGTTTTTAATAACCTAAGTATAAATCATCAGAGGAGAAAATGAAAGGAATGAATATACTCATTATTTTCAAAACCCTTTCTATGTCCTGTGATATTGCCTGCTATTGGTAACTTGATATAAATATTTTATGCCATGAAATTGAAATGTGAATGGAGCCAAAGCAAGCAGATGACAATAAAGAATTGCAATTTTCTTTGTTAATAAAAACTTTTAGTGAATAAATAGATGTAAAAAAGTGTCACAGCATTTGATCTCACTCTTTCTTTTCCTAAGCATGTCTAGAATTAGTAGCAAGAAATAAACATTTGTGTGTGCACACAGATGCATACACATAGGTAGTTGAAACAGAGTTTTTTTCAAACTTTAACAGTTCACCATAAGTATGATGATTTAGAAATAGCTTCTTGAAATAAGTAGCTTATTAAAGAATAGCTTCCGAATTGGGTAGATGTCACTCATTAGAAGTGGTAAAAAAATAGTTTAGAATTGATATTGATTGTTCTACATACTTATTGAAGTTAGTACTTTGTGGTTAAGTTGTGTGTTTGTGTGTATGTGTGTCTCTGTATACACGGTGCTCATGCACATTTGTGTATTTATGTGTGTTCCTGTGCATGAACATGTGTGTGTATATATGCAGAATTTGGAGGAAGATATCAAGTGGCTTTATTCCTCTGAGATAGGATCTGTAACTGAACTTATAACTGGGCTGGTGGCCAGTGATCCCCAGTGATCCTTGTGTTTCTCTTCCCCTAACTCCAATAGCTCTGAGCTCACAGGTATACATAACCATACCTTTCAATTAATTCGTGTTTGGAGATTTGAACTCAGTTCATTATGCTTATTCAGCATATACTCAGCTACTGAACCATCTTTTCAGTTCCATGGTTTTGATTATATAAGGCTAGTTTAAGTGTATAATGACATAGTACATGGATTAAATGAAAATATTTTTATTTTGGATTAATTACCTGAATGGAAAATAAATTGCACAATACATAAGAACAATAATACATATATGTATATGTATACAGTCTATGTATTTGAAGCAGTATATCATCAAACTTCAATGTAGCAGGTTGTAATAATCATGAATATGTAAAACCATAGCTTGAGGTGCTTTTGAAAGAAACTTGTATGTTAGTGATGCTGACTAGTTTTTTGCCTCTGATAAAAGCTAGAATCATCCAGGAAGAAGGACCTCAATTGAGAAAACTCATTCACTCAGTTGGACTGTAGACAAGTCTGTATGGCATTTTCTTTTCGATGATTGATGTCAGAGGTCCCCATCTACTGTAAGCAGTGTCATCCTTGTGCAGGTGGTCCTGAGTTGTGTAAAATAGCAAATTTAATGAGACATGGAGAAAACCAGCCAGTAAGTATCATTTCTTCATGATCTCTGCTTTAGTTTCTGCTTGAGCTCCTGCCCTGATTTCCTTTAGTGATGGATTGTGACCAGAGAGTGGTGATGTGAAGTAAACCCTTTCTTCTTCAAGTTGCTTTTACTCAGAGTACTTTATAGCATAAAAAGCAGACTAGGCTGGAACTGGACCAGAAGTGGGGCATTGCTAGGCAGAGCAGATGCCATTGTTCTGGGGGTGATGACAAAAGGGTTTGGGAGCTTTCTGTTGGGGACACTATCAGGTGCTTCAGAGTTCAGTGAGCTCTTGGAAGACAATGCAGAGAGCAATGCAGACGGTGGAGGCTTGGTTTGTCAAGTCTCTGAGGAACGTTCGAGGAGTCCCTCAAAGGTTACCAGGACCCTTAGTTTGATACTTTGAATTAAGAATCTGTGTTTTCTGGTCAGCTGAATCTGAAGAATTAGTTGTGATTAAGGAAAGACCAGTATCACTGGAGCAAAACCTTTGTTTTACTGGGTCAGTTGATGCTGGTTAGCTGGTGATGATGTATCAGCTGTAATAAATGTCAGTCACTGAGGCACAGTCTTCAGGAAATTGTTCTCTCGGGGTCAGTACAGCACACATAAACTGCGGTCAGAGGAAGCCAAGGCTGCATTTCAAATTAGCAGGAACTTATTGAATATAGACCATGGGTTGGGAACTTCTGTTTTAGAACTTGGTAGGTGTAGTGTCACTTGTGTGGTTTGTTTGGGGTTTGCTTAGGTACAGTACCAGCAACTTGTCTAATTATCATTTTATTAACCTTCCTGATTTGAGCTTACACTTCAAAGTCAGTTGCTTTTGTGACACTGGGGATGAAAGCAGGACATTAAGTCCAGCTGTGACTGCATAGTGAGGTCACAGACAGCTTGGGTGACATGAAATGTTACCAAACACCAGGAGGTAGGGTGAAGGGAGGCTGGGGAACAAAACCATATGTTTTTTAAAGGAAAATAAATAAAGCTATATTCCTGGAAACTTCTATCTCTATGTAACCTTGGCTTAATCATTTCTTCTTGTGTGGTGTTTTCTTTTCTCAGATGGAAATTAAGCCTTATTGATAGGTATTGATCCCCTATTTGCTTTTGGTTGAAATGAATAATTATATGATTGGTTTTAGATATTCTGATGTGTTAAAGAAGAAATATAAGCTGAGTAATTCTAAGAATAAAAATGACTTCTTGTATTTCATGTAAATATTAATGCATTAATCTATAGTTAGTAAGCTTTTGCTTCAAATTATGTTTTTCCATGTCAGAAGTATATTTCTATCTTTAAAGTTTTCTGGATTAAGAATAATAATGTAGCCAGGCTGTGATGGCACACACCTTTCATCCCAGCACTCCGGAGCCAGAAGCAGGCAGGTCTTTGTGTTTGAGGCCAGCCTGGGCTACAGAGTGAGTTCCAGAACAGTCAGAGCTGTATAGTGAGACCCTGTCTTGAAAAACAAAATGAAAGAGAGAGTCATAAGTACAAATCAAAGAACGTTGTGTGCCTTCTGTCTAGTCTTATCCCTCTCACTTAGATATATTCATTCATTCTTGTTAAATTCAAGCTGTGAAAATTTTTTTTTTTTTATGGTTTGCTTTGTCATGATTCAGTCTCCAATCCACGCTCTTTTGTGTTTATGAATGCCTGAGCTGGAAAGTCTGTAAGTTGTGGCTATGGCTCAAAGGAGAGCCAAGTAGACTGAGATAAAGAAGGTGTTGTGGGTAAGAGTCAGTGTCTTCAGAACAAGGCTTCAGACAAATGTGTAGCCAGATGTTCACCACAAGTCTTGTGCAGAGTGTGACGGCCTTATTAAACTCTGAGTACTTGGACGGGGCAGACAGTTCCACTGGAAGGCTCTTTCTACACTGTTTACAAAAGTATCCTCAAGTATTCCTAGGACAGCACTAGAGCAGATCCTTGCTCTTGAATTCACTTGCAGATGCAGCGATGTCGGCTGTGCTTAAGGCTTCTGTTTCATTTCACAGCCACAGCTTTCTTCTGTATACGGTGAAAACGCCCTGTCAGAATATGCACGCTGGTTATCTTCAGCAATTTAGGTAAATTATTCTGTAAGACTACCCTATTGTTTTGCCAGAAGTCATCTTATTGTCTTTGGTTTTTGAATATATGGAAGTTATTTCATTCCTAAGATACAAACCTTAAGTAATAAACCTCCCTTGGCAGGTATTAATTCTCACTTTTAGTAAAGATGAAGGAAAATATATGTATATTAGTTTTAAAATTATGCTATATTTAAGGAAGAAATACGGTTCTAATAATTCTAAGGAAAAAAAAACTTGCTGCTAGCCGTTTCCACTACTTTTCACATAATGATTCTATTAGTGGGCTTGTAACTGGTTATAAAGTTCTGGATTTAGGGGAAAATAAGGTTTTATTAAATAATGAATCATCTCTCTCAGCGTTGGCTGTAAGATTTACAGCACTAGCGGGAGTCTTAAGAGTTTTTTGTTTCTATGTGAATCTTCTCAGTTTCCTTTTTAAAGTAATCTGGCTTCTGATGCTTGAATAATCCATGAGGAAATCTAGCAGCCTAAGGTCTGTCTGTCCTAGCAGGAGCAGCTGGAATGTGAGCACTGTATGGCCTAGGGTATGCATGGGGTCCTTACCTCCCTCTTTGTTTGAAACACAGAACAGCAGCAGGTCCAGGCCAGCATGTATGAGTCTGCTTACTGACCTTAGGGCACGGTAGATTGGACACATCACACTACTCAATAAATGTCTACAAGTGAGTGGAAAATCTCAAGGCACAAAATATTTCAGCAAGTTGCAGATTGTCAGCCATATGGAGTCTGTCATCTTTACAACTTTATTGAATTGCTGAAAAGTGTGGCACTTAGTAATAGTCTACTCAGGTGCGGATGGCAGCTTTAAGATCTGGGTTTAGAATCGAACAATATGTAAAAACTGCCATAAAATTCAGAATATGTCACTGGTTTCAAAAATTAGACTATAGGAGACAAATGCTGCCTCCAGAGAGAAGTAATCTAGTTATAAACTAAAAATACCCTTTGAGAAGTAGTAATCAAGTTTGATCCATATACATTTCACTTATTTTTCTCCACAGTTTAAATGCACGAAAGTTACCAGTATGACGATTTTAAAAATCACTATCTATCTTCATGAAAAGGACAGTGTTTATTCAGATTGAAAATAAAAAAAAATTACTTAAAAAGTAGCAAACTATTTCTGTTCTTAGCCAAATAAATGGCAGTGTTGGCAGTGTGTGCTCTGAAGACTTTGGGATGATAAACCCGAAGTAAGTGGCTGGATGCTGAAAGTTTGTTAGCAGTCACACAACTGTGCATTTGTTGTGGGATCTGATGAAAGGTCCACTGGGTTGGATTAACTAAAACCTTAGTTAAATGAGAATATTTTTCACTGTAGTTTAGGGGAAAAAATGATTACTCCTGCCATGGGGTGTCCTTTCTTGCACAGGATAGAGTTTGTTGACTTCAGCCTGCTTTAGTAGATAGGGATCATTTCTATAACTTACCTGATTGCTTTAGTTAGTTTTAATTCCAATACGTTAAGCTTCTTATGTAGCATCAAGCCGAAGCAGTCGTTTGAGTAGCTTTTGGTGGTTCTTTCTGGTCTTTTATTATGACCTGAGATAGGTTTTTGGTCAGAATTCTCAAATCTCTTTCTCTGTTGCTCTGTCTCTCTGTCGCTGTCTCTCTGTCTCTTTCTCCCCTACCCTCATCTCTCTGGTTGATGTTGCTTTCCCTGTGTTTGGTGTGTTGTTTGGAGTAATTTTAGGTATTGGAATTTTTAAAACACAATGATTTTTCTTGCATTTTATATTTTTTTACATTTTAAAATAATTTTTAAAGCCTTTTGTGCCATTCAAGGTATAAGACTCAGAAAACTGATATTTCTTCCAGAATGTACAGCTTGGCCTTACTTACTTTCACAAACCTTTTTCCAGCTAGTTACTCCTGAGACCAGTGCCTATTTGCTTTAGGCAAAGTATCCCCCTAGACATATCAGGGAGACTCAGAGTTTAGTTAGAATAATTCTTGACCTTGAGAAGCCTGGCATCCTGACCTGCACTGCCTGGTATGGTAGCCACTGACTCTCCTTGTTTGTTGATCAGGGGAAGGAACTTAGTCCATATTGAGAAAGGTGAATGTGCTATAAATATAAACTATGATGGATGTTAAAGGGTTAACATAAAACAAGAAAACAGTGTTTCAATTATTTTTATGTTGATTGCATGTTGAAATTGTGGTGATTGGGTATTGGGGATCAGTAAATTCCTAAGTTTATTTCACTTGTTTCTCTTCTATTAAAAATCTTCACAAATGTAACAATTCTTTTGGGTATAATTAATTTATATGATATTCTTTCATCCTTCCATCACTATCTGTAGGAGAAGGCATCCCTGTGCCAAAAGATCATTCAAGTTTTCCCCCTGAGTACACATGTTCTAACCACAATAAACAATAGCAACTAAAGTATAACAGGACAGAAAATCAAGGCATAAGATTTATAAGCTCATTAACTAACTCATTATTGTATAAAATCATGATTAAGTTGCATATTTTTTTCTTTTGCAATCTGATAAAATTAGTAGTGATACTGGGACAAAGGGTTCTAGATGCTAGAGACAGACTAGAAATAATAACAAAGGAATGATGTGGCGGCGGGGTTAGGATGGGGGAGCATCCTGGTGGGGTGATGATGGTTTGGTATATGAATCTGAGACTCACTCCACTGGAAGAGATAAAGGTGGAAGAGATATCTCTGATTTGTCTCTGGCAAGATGCAGCACAGAACAGGATGATGAGGAGGATGGTTAGCATAATCAAACCATGTTGATTATACTTAAGATTTTAGTGAAATTTTTTGTGTTGTTTTGTTTGACATTAGACATCAGTCCTAGGCGGCAGCAAGGTTACTTTGGTCTCTCTGTTCAGAGCTAGTTACACTGTGATAGTGAAGCAAAAGCCAAGCAACAGCCAGCAGCCATGTTCACCAAGGTGCCTGTAAAGATATGGTCAGTTCCTCAGCACAGCTTCTGCTTCAGCAAGGGATGTTGGAGACCACTGACCCCCCCAACTTCCTTCTTACAGACAGTAAGAAAGCAAAGTGTTAGTAGATAAAACATGAAGCCTTTTCCGGTCATTGTGTCATTAATACCCATGAGACTAGTTTGAATGCTGATTTCAAGTAAACTACCTTCTTTTTCTTTTTCACTGCATAGCTGGTTCAGGTAGATGAGTCTTGAGAACTTGTGCATCTGTGTTGGGGTGGGAGGGCCTAGTCCAATCTGTGTAGTGCCTCCCTGGGCAAATGGTCCTGAGTGGTTGAAGAAAGCAGGCTAGTAAGCCAGCAAGTAGCCCTTCTCCCTGATCTTTGCTTTAGTTCCTGCTCCTAGGTTCCTGGGCAGACTTTTTTTCCACGATACGCTGTAAGCTGAAATAAAGCCTTTCCTCCACATGTTGCTTTTGGTCATGGCCTTTATCACAGCAATAGGAAGAAAAAAAGATACAGTCTTAGTGAGACTAGCCTCTCCTGTGTTTCCACCTTTGTAATATCTCCTCCTGCCTTTGTAAACCCCACAAAGTAGCCACTTCCCTCATCCTGTGAAATTGGTAGCTGATGGTTTGAGATGAGTTCTCCTAAGATCACACAGCCAGTCAAAGGGGATCCAGCAGAACGGAAGTCAGAATGGCAGTGTGGGTAGAGACCAGGAGGCCAGTTTCAAGATCTGACTTTGCACCTGGCACCTGAAGCTTTGAGCACTGAGTCATCCCAGGGACCCAATTAGAAAAACAGTGTTAAAAACACAGAGTCCATCATCAAGGGAAATGTACAGTGGTGGAAGAACCAAGAGGGTAGTTGGATGCTGAAGCAACCAGAGGCTGTGAACTGCGGAGAATTGCCCCATTCCATGATATAGCTGTAAAGAGCAGATTGTACCAGAGATCAGGGTCCTAGGAACCCAGGGGGTATACAGCCTCTACTGGTGACTATCTCTTACCCCCTTTCAGGGAGAGAAGAAAGACACCCACTCCACTTTGCCCTTCTTCCTGCCTAGCCAGCATCAGTGCCGGAGCCAGATGGTATCACCCAGAAAATAATCGGCAGGCACGGGTCTAAGGAGGATTGCAGGGGGGCAGTCGTCAGCCATGTGGAGCTGAACAGGGATCAGGGATGAACATCTCTGCTAGGGTCAGTTATTTAACCTCTGAAATATAACCTCAACTGTCCCAGAAAGGGAGATGGCCTGCACTTCCTAACCTACTCTGTGGCTGGAGAGCACTCCCTTTGGGCACTGTCCTGCTGGGCTCTTGAGTACTGGGCGCCGTACTGGGATTCGATTGTTCTTGATTATGGTTTTAACTCTCCACACTTTTCTCAAGAATTATCTTTTTTCTTAATTTATAAAGTAAAACTAATTCATAAAGAAAATCCATTACATTTTCTAGATCACAGACCCTTCTAATTTTGTCAGGCCATAATGGACTGCAAGAGTTGGTGTAATGCAGAGGGCTGATTTTCTCATACTGTTCATCCCAGCTTATTCTAAAGTTATGATCTTATTAAATTAAAAACTATTCTATAGCAGTGCTTTCCAAAGCAAAACTAAATTAGTTTAAAAAGTTTATAATTGGAATAAAATATGATTCAGCTAAAACTCCAGCTTTTCTAGAGACAAAATGTGATTTCTGTTTTGCCATTATAGCTTCCAGTAAACCTGAGTGAATTTCACATTATATTTGGTTTGGGAGAGGGGAAAAATACATGAAATTAAGTTAAAAGAAAAACTTTTTGCTCATTTAATCTTCAATATATGTCTGTAATGTCATAAACTATGCCGCAGACTAACCTTGCAAAGGGTTTCTGGGAAAGCTGACTTTTGGGGTGACAGCAGAATGTAGGAGAGTCCTAGGTTGTCAGTGTGGCACTGCAGTAATGATGCCTCCCCATAACACATTTGTGTCTGACTTAAGATGGATAGGGCAGGGACATGGGGTGGTAATAAACATAGTTTATCACTCATACCAACTTGCGGTTTATTAGAAAATCAATTGGGCCAGCCCATACACCAGTTTCTTCAGCCTCTGGCATCTCACTTCCTTGTTTTTGTTTGTTTGTTTTGAGACGGTTTTTCTGTGTAGCCCTGGCTGTCCTAGAACTGACTTTGTAGACCACACTGACCTTGAACTCAGAGATCAGCCTACCTCTGCCTCCCAAGTGAGGGGATTAAAGACGTGTGCCACCTTTGCTGGTCACTGCCGTGTTTTATATCCATGAACTCACACACAATCCCCATCATCTCCCTTTTAACAACTTGTCCCTTTGCGAAGGGGTGTTGCCTTTCATAGTGCTCCTGCATGCCTTGGTTATCTCATCAGCAAATAGCTCCTTTATTTTGCTCTGGCCCGCCTCTGGGCCACACAAGACAAACTTCCTGAGATATCTAGAAAAACCAGCCTGTACCAACAACTCTTGCACCCCATTATGGCCTGACAAAATTATCATAGCAGAGAATGAAGACCCTTAATTAGATGTGAAGGTGAGCAGTGCTCTCAGGCCAGTGCTGGCAGTGCTGGACCTCACCCAAGTCATGAAAGCAGGACTCTACAACCACTCTGCTCCCCACACATTCTGTGCCACTTAAAGACGAAGTCCCGTTAGCCGCTGGGATTGATCTCCATTCTAGTCAAGTGGGCCAGAGGAAGGAGAAACTGTAGCATCCTCAAAATACAAAAACAAAGCCATCCTAAGTGGCCAGTTTATGATGGTCCGTACAGCCTGCCCACTTGGTTACAGGCAACAAGACTAACTCTGACCTGGTGAGCAGCTGTAGATGGATCCCAGGCCTGGAAAGAGCTGCCTTCAAGAAGTGTCTAGCCAGATCGACAGTTTGAGACTGCCTATTTGCCATTTGGAGGATGGGCCTGTAGAAGGCCTTAGACTCTATTGTACCTGAGTTTCCAGTGTCTGGTATTGCAGAGCTACCCTGTGTTTTAGTTCTTCTGTTGCAGTATATTATTTACTAATATCCAGTTTTACTCCTAAAGTGCCACCTCAATATGTTACAGTCTAAAAGTAGATATTCATTATCCAAGTTATGTATCTACTATCTGCCAGAGACTGGGTGCTCCTTGCTCCTTATAGGATCCTTCTGCTCACACCAGTTCATTCCCTGGATGCTTTCTTTTAGGAAACTCTGGCTTTAACAAGCCAATATGGAGGCATGTAGCTGGTAGAAAGGTCAGCTTCCAATATAAGATCACAATACTGCTTATAAGTGGGTGTTAGTCATGGCAGTCTGATTTGGGAATAAGGATGGCATTGTGTTTATTAAGGGGGTTTTGGTGGTTAGTTTTCAAGTAAACTCAATTTAGTCCTTTGTTTTCTGAAGTGTTTTAATGAAATAAAATGCAGTATAATTAGATGTTACATTTAAAGATTACATTACGGTACTTGTATATAAAACCCAAGCATGCTTTGTAAATGCCTGTATTTCATTCTCACACCAGTTTCTGGAGTATAATAATACAAGCCTTTCTAGTTCCAGCTCTCAGAATTCTAGTTTTCAGGATGTATTCTGTATGATTGCCCAAGCTTCTTGGTTTTATAGTTGGTACAAAATGATGCATAGACTATTTATTGTGTTATTTAAAGCATGGAGCATGTTTAGGAAGCTGTATTTAGAATGAATTGTATGTGCCCTGTGAATTGGTTGTGCATTTGTTGCCAATGATTTTCTCCCAAAAGCTGGTACCTAGAGCCCTGGGACTGAAAATAGTGGCACAGACTGATTCACGGAAGCAGTTAATCTGCTTTAGTTACTAGTAGCACGTGCCATTTAAAATACATACATGATGACACTTGCTTTTTTAAAAACTGCTTTTCATTTTGGTTTGGTGAGATGATTAATTTGGAAGAAACTTGTGGCTTTAATAAGGTATCCTCCAGCCCAGGGAAATGGTAGGCCTGGGGCTTTGCAGTCCAACTTGGCTTTCTCTGCTCGGCAAGTGCTCCACACCAGTCTCCCAGGTCTTCTGGGTTTCTGCCATGCAGCCATTGACATTTTATTGATTTCTTAACCTAAGTATAGCTTTTAATTTAACAAAACAGGAGACTTGCCCTGGGTATGATAAAAAGTTTGAGTGTTGTGATTCTTGCCAGTGGATGAGGAGAAAGTGAAAGTGTGCATCAGCAGACCGCAGGCTTTGTTACGTCACTTACAAATAGGAATTTACTATAATGCTTAAGGTTTTTAAGTAAAACATTTTGAGTTATAGTAATTAAAGTATTTTGAAAAATTATAGCTATTTTAAACCTATTTTTAAAACATGCCAACTTTTCTGTTGTCTCAGATGGCCATGCTTCAAGTGATAATCTTTGTATCTGTCTAGCTGTTCAGGCAGAATGACAAACTGCCATTTAGGTATCATTTACCTCTTAGTTCAGATTGATGAGCATGGTAAGACAAGACAAATGCCTACATAGGTGGACTGCTGATTCCTAACACTGTAAAGGAAACAAGGCCTTTTCTACTTGTTGACCCTAAAAACAAGCGATGGGTTGTATTTTCACACATAAGGAAGTGTGATTTACTATCAATTTCATACATGTTCGTATTTGTTCCGTTTGGCACGGGGG
>LOEQ01013735.1:9904-20425 GCA_001685075.1 Bramus lutescens | reverse complement strand
AAATGGGAGGAGGTGGAAATTTTAATATTTAAATAAATTATAAAAAAGATTTATAACAACAGCAAAGAAAGTGCTATATCCATCTTACTCATTTAGATGTAAAGTATATAACCACACAGGATCTGAGTCTCTAATTCTTTAATATGTTATTACTAGGAGCTAATTTTTGATTGATAAAAATGTATGTGAGTCATTTTGTTATTTTATTTTGGCTTATTGAAACAAAGAAACTTATTAAAGAGTCTACTAGGTACCAAATAAGCAATAAATACTTGTGTGTGAGTTTGTGTATGTGTGTTTGTGTGTGTGTATTAAGAAGGACCCCACAATTTCCATGTGAACTTAGATTATTTCTCCCTGTAAAAGAGGAATGATATAAAGATAACTCTTCAAAAAATCAAGGAACACAAACTTTATTTGTAAGCCTAGTTTAAGAAGCTGGGACTGAGGTGACAAACATAATATATGCACACATACGTGTACATATCCACAATTTGCGATCAATGTTACTTCATGAATGCATGAAGCAAAACTCTAATGAGCAATAAGATTTGAAGCCTGCAAGAACAAACCTACTTCTTAAGTAACTGAGTTTCCATACATATTCTATAACACACCTGAGCATATATGCACATAATGAATAAGAAACTATAGCAAACAAAGGCATTCATTGTTTTATATCCCCCTTTTGTCATTTTTCTAGAAAAACTTGTGGTCAGTTATGAAAACATTGATTTTTTATCTGTAAGGAAGGAAACATATGAAAACTTCATTTGATCACAGTTTCAAAATTAAAAAAAAAACTTACCCTATATACAAACTATTTCAAAATAACATTTTATACGTTTTATATTTTAGTCCCTTTAGAAAGTATTTGTGCAATTGCCAATAAAGATCTATTGATGTGGGATGTCCTTCTGTATATGTGTTGTACTTATTGGCTACTAAATAAAACTGTTTCAGCCAATGGCTTAGTAGAATATAGCCAGGCTGGAAGAAGTATATAAAGAGAGTAGGTAGACTTAAGGAGATGCCATGTAACTGCACAAGGAGAAAGATGCAGCAGCAAGAAACTAACCCAGTAAGCCACAGCCTTGTGGTGATACATAGATGAATAGAAATGGGTTAATTGAAGATGCAAGAGTTAGTTAATAAGAAGTCTGAGCTAATAAGCCAAACAGTATTGTAATTAATATAGTTTCTGTGTGATTATTCAGGTCTAGGCTAGCCAGTAAATGAACAAGCAATCTCTGTTTCCAATCTATAACTTTTCTTAAAACATTAATTTATCTTTGAACATCCTTCTTAACAGTGATTTTACTCACAAATCTGTATGTAATATTGATCTATTTTAAGTAGTTTATAATCACAGTATTCCTAATAAAAGATCTAACCACAATATAAAAATTAAGACTTATTATATATAAGTAAAATGTAAAAAAATATTATCAGTTTTTAAAATTATACTTAACATATGACTAAAGTTTATTTAAAAGCCCTTAGCACACTGTGGCTGAAATATAAAGAGAAAGACTTTGGCTTTTTCCAGAACAGTTTCCCGCTATTCCTATCAGCAGCTTGAACTGTCACATATAGCATTTCCATGCTAGGGAATAATTAATTTTGGTGCCAATAAAATTATAATGGTTTATATTTTCTATCACTAGCTACTCCTAAACCAAGTACTATGTTTTTCTGAAGGAAATGGATGTATAGATGGCAAATATGTCACTGTTGGAATTTGAAAGATTGGTTGCTAATGATCTGCAGATGAAAGGATTTGGAACCCAACTCCAGTTTCTTCCTCTATCCAAATATTTTATATATAACTTTTAAATAAAAGCTTATTTTCATACACATATTACAGAATCATGAAGGGAATATAAAATGTATAAGATACCTTTCCCAAACTTTTTCTATATTTTATGACATTATTATTATTCATTAATTTTGATTGGATCTGTTATATAGACCTCAGATATTCTTAAAATCACAATCTTAAAGAGGAAATTGGCTAAATGTCAAATATGAAATAACAAAAATCCCACTTAAGTTTGTAGCCAAGATTTTATATCTTCCTGTCTTCACTCAATGAGACCAGATTCTCCAATATTTTGAGCAACAGTTACCGTGAATTCAGAATGCTGGGATGGAATGGCACATGAAACATTTTGGAGGAAGTCTGGTCAAAGAAGGGTTTTCATGCTTTTAACGTGCTCCTCACTCTTTAAAATCTGATCTGCATGGCTCATATAACTTTTAAAGCACATGAAAAATTTATAGAAAATAAAAAATTACAAGATAAAAATATGCTTAATATTATTATTAATAACTTTTTCTTTCCCTGTGTTTATAAAATATTATTTATTTCAATTGTTAACATGGGGCATTGGTTCCATGTGTTAAGCACTCATACTTTTCTTTTATGATAAAAGTTTTTAAAATGTATCCAACTATTTATTGATGTAAATTATGGATGTCATATATTTGCACAGAATACAAAATGAGTGTTCAGCTGATTGCATACACAATGCGTTCTTAGTAGGCACAATCTCTGGTACCAGATTCCTTAGGTACATACATAGATAATTATTCCTGGTGACACAGTATCTTAATATTTTAAGGTATCAATATGTTCTTCATTTTAGATGAAGTAATAATATTAATGCAACTTGTATTCCCTTTGATTTTTCTTATTTTGCAGTACTGAGTTTTAACTGAACTGGCAAGAATTTGTACTCAGGCATAATTTTTCATTTTTGTGTTCCAAAGATAGGACATATACAGGTACATTCAGCCAGTTATTGAGTTTAAATGACTTTCCAGTTAGGGAGGAAATTCTAACACCATTCAATAAAAGATTACAAGAAAATGCCTATTTCTGAGGGAATTTTGACATTATGAGAATAATGATGCCTGGAATTTTAAAGAACGAATCTCATTCTCCCTTCCATTCTGAGAAGGTAGCAACACATCTGTGTGCTTGTCCCAGCCCTGCTTCATTTCCTGGATACAGGAGTATGCCTGCTGTCGTTAACAAAGAGGCTCAGCTAGGAAACACAATTTGGTACAGTTATTTAATCAACCCAATTCCATGTTTTTGTGCTTTTCAGTAAACATCTTATTAAATATATATTTAAGCATATATGCAATTAGAAATAGTAATATGCTATTCCCCAACTATTTATCATTCTGCTTTTTTACAACTATAAGAAAATGATTTTTAATTCTTAATTTTTTCTCTTATTTTCCTTTAGATAAATATCAAAGCACACAAAATATGATCCATGGCTATATCTGTACACATCTCTGAAACAGAAAAATTCCTTTGTTAAAGATAACTTTTGAACAAATGTATATGATTATCATGTGCAAGTTATGTATGAATAAAATATAACCCCAAAATATTTCAGTTCATTAGTATAAACTTTTAGAATTGCTATAATATTTTAAACACCTGGGGTGAAAGTAGGTCCAAATTAATCTGTTCACATATATTTAAGTCCTAATAACTTAGCAAGATTCCCTATATCTCTGTCTTTATTTCCTTGCACTTCTCATGTTTACAAAGCTAGAAGACTGGTGGTCCTGTACCTCTGCAGTGTACCATAGAATAACAGTCTCCTTCAGGCATTATTTAAACTATTATTATGTTTTCCTCACCACTGTCTATCTCAATAAGCAAAAGTTTAAAAAAATAAAGAAGGAAACAACTTAATAATGTCTAACTTTTAACAATGTTTCATTGAGTGGCATCATGATAAAATTTCAACAAAGCATAAAATATCCAGTGTTCAATTTCATAATTAAGTAAATGTTGAAAACTGTTCATTTTCTACAGTCAGCCAAAAATAATATTTAAATATAAAATACTTCCTAGTTAATTTCCTAGGAAGTATTTAATTCATAATTTAATTTCATAAATTCTTTCTTCTTTTCTTCATTCTCTGAAAATTTTCTACTTCTTTCTTGACAGTGTTACAGTGTTACCTAGTTGATCTCTAACATAATAGGCTTAAATGGCTCTCTGACCTCAAGCCCCAAGTGCTGGGATTAAAGGTACTCCACTGTGATTGGCTCTGTTGATTAGTTTTGCTTTATGTTATATTATAGGAGAGCAGAATATGCTAGACTGTGATCCAGGATGGTTATTAACTCATGCAAATAGTGTTTTAGTTCTGATTTGTATTTGCTGTAAAATGTACCATCATGAAGTCATTTAAACTTAGGTAGAGTGTTTTAATACTTGCAATGCTTATATACTAACATATATAGATATAGATATATAGATACATGTTGATTCTTACATATAGTTTGTAGCAGAAACCACCATGCACAATCTTATAGATGTTCAGAATCTTCTTTCTGTTATGACTTTCTCCAGGATTGTCTTGAACATTTCATAGACAAACTAGGTTTAGGTATTTCTGCAGGCAGTTTGTGCCCTCATATAGAAACCAGAAATTACACACCAGGTGGTCTACTGATACTATTTTTGTTGTGACTTAGCCCTTTTGGTGACTAAAACTCAATAAACATTGTAAAAATTTATTTCTATATTTAAATAAATGACACCAATATATAATTACAAATTATCTACATTTCACAAAATATACACAATGGGATTCAAATTAGAAGGCCCAGTCTATCTATACAAGATACTGCTGAGAAAAGTTTCAAACTTTTTCTCATTTTGTGCTTTTGCTTGTGGCTCTTTTTACGTGTAGAAATCTTCTTACTGGACTCTAAAGTACCTTGAAATCATTTCCCCATGCTGGTTGTCACATTAGATTCCTCCGTTTTACTATGCTTTTGAACCTTATGAATGATTCTTTAAAGTATTTCAAAGTGTGTTTAATTACAAAGACACCTCTGCCCAATGTGTTTCTGCTTACTCTTCATCTTTAACTATTCTGAATTCAGAGTCACCTGGGAGACTGACCTCCGGGTATGTCTTTGAGTGTCCACCCAGGGACCTACCCTCGATGCTGTTGGTACTAATCAAAAGCTGAGCTCTTGGACTGAATAAAAAGGAAAATACAAGCTAGCACCAGAATTTATTTCTCTCTGCTCTTTAACATATGGCTCAACGTGGTTAGTCACTTATCTCACTCTCTGGTTCCTATGTCTTTCTGCTCTTTGAACTCTAGTAAGTCCTTCCTTATGTCAATTCTGTCAGACAACTTCTGTAGCAAGAAGAAAACAGAAAAACCACACTGATGCACACAGATTCCTTTTTCTTTTCACACAAATAATACTGTTTGAACATTATACTTCCCCTATCCCCTTTTTATTTGACACAGGTGAATTGGTATATCATACTTTCATCCATCAACTCATCTCAGTAAACCATAAACCACATGAAGTTTCCTCTTTTAGCATCCTTTTAAGAATCATTTGTTCTAAAATGATTTCAGAGTCAAATATACCTAGTTTAAAAACTAATTGTGGGGAAACTAATTAATGTTCCATTGTGTGTAATTTTGTTTATAGTGTTCTACTAAAGATGAGCAGCTGGCTTGATTCTATTTTCTAACAATCATGAGTATAGAAGCAACACATACAGATAGCAAAAATTCTCTGCAGGAGAACACAAAATACATTGGCTATATGGTCAAGAGTGGTATAGCTAACTCATATAATAATCCTAGTTTTAGTTTTTTTGAGAAAAATCCACATTGCTTTCCACAGTGACTGCCCAAGTTCTCAATACTACCAATATTATTTAAGGGTGGCCTTTTCCAACATCACCAATTCTGTTGTCATTTGTTTTATTGATGAGAGCCATTGTGACTGGTGTGGGATGATGTTTGATGTGGTTGAATAACCTTTAAAATGTCTATAAGTTCTTTGTATTTCTTCTGTTTAGTTCTATAGATGTGTTCAGTTCTATAGATGTATGAGTGAGTCTTCTCTTCTTTTCCATCTATTTGTGTCAGAACCACAAGATCTTTGCAATTATGGCTTTGTGGTATAATTTTTGTGTGGGATTTCCTTCTATTTGTGTGTTGCTTTCCTTGGTTAATGAATAAAGAAACTGCTTTGGCCTGTTGATAGGCCAGAACTTAGGTAGGCAGGGAAGATGGAACTGAATGCTGGGAGAAAGAAGGACGGAGTCAGAGCAGCCATGGAGCCGCTAGAGTCAGACATGCTAAATCTTTGCCTGTAAGCCACCGCCACATGGTGATATACAGATTAATAGAAATGGGTTAAACTAAGATGTAAGAGTTATTATAAAAAGTTAGGGCTAATGGGCCATTTTAATTAATATAGTGTCTGTGTTATTATTTTTGGGCTAAATGGCCGGGAACAAACAAGCAGCCTTCCTGTTACATAATTTGAGATCATGTGTTGTGACATTTCTAGTGCTGCTCTCTCTACAGGAACATGGAAAACTCTTCCTCATTTACTGTCTTCTTCAGTTTCCCTTTCCATTATCTTCAATTTTTATCATAGAGACCCCTTTTCCCAAAAATAATATTTTCACTGATTCTTTGGGAATTTCACATCTACTTCACTTTCTAATCTTTCCATACATACCCCCTGCCCTTTTGGCTTCCCCCTGCCAACAAAACAAAAATAATAATAAAAATACAAGCCCAATCCATATTGCCCATATACTCAGTGGAAAACAGTCAAACTCCCAGGGGTCAGCCTTCTACAGAAAACAGAGTTTTTCCCAACAGGCACCCCTGACAGAAGCCATCAATTGTGGAGAGCTGCCCTTCAGAACCCTTTCAACAATTGTCAACAGTTCTATTTGATGGCTTCTTTTTTAGGCTGTTACTTTTAGAGAGATAACGGAAAACCCCATTATTGTTATTATTATTTGCCTTTTAGCTTTCTTTTTATTTATTATTTGTGCCTTTCACATCATGCATCCCAATCCAATTCATTTCCCTATCCCTTTCTATCTGTCCTGGGCTCTTGTAACCTCTCCCACAAAATAAAATAAGATTTAAAAGGAAAAAAAAAGAAAATAATCTTGTGACACAGTAATAGCATTTTCCCTGTGATTAATACATCTTTACTTGCAAGTGTTCATTTCACGGAGTCATTGGTCTGGTTCGAGGTCTCTGTCTTCTGCATATGCTATCGATACTGGGCCCTCATTAGGACTCCTCTTCCACATCCTTTTCTTGCCCTGTGTTATGGAGCTCCTTTAGCTTTTGTTCTGCAGTCTAGGCCCCTTCAAGTGCTCCAGCAGATCATATTTGGGGTGAAATTGGTATGAGCAAACTTCTATCACCCTAATTATGGGCCTGGATGTTTATGTGGTAGGTCAGCTGCCAGCTCTCTATTTTCCTCATGACCAGGGTTAGTTCCCTGATATTGCCTTGGCTAGTTCATCCCTTGCAGACATGATTAAGGGGCAGGGCCAATTCTCCTGCTTTTATGCCCTCAAGGTCAGCTCTCTCATACCTATACCAGCAGGGCCCGCTCTACTGTGTTGCCCAGACAAGGTGCAGGGATGAACACTCTCCTAAATGTTTCAAGTGGTGAAGGGAAGGAACAGAACAGCTACCCTGCTCTTATGATCTCAGTGCCAGCTCTCCTATCCACTATAGGCAGTGAGGAGAGGGGGATAGGACATCTTTCTTCACCAATGTCACTATATGGCAAATGAGGAGCAGAGCCAGATCTCCCATGCTTGTATTCTCAGGCCAGCTCACCCTTGCCCCAGTTACTTGCTCAACTCCACTGCGCTGCAAAGATGAGGTGCAGGGCCTACTTTTCCAAGTGCTGCAGCTAGTAAATGGGAGGATCAGTTCCCTTGCCTGCTGGCCATGTGCTAGGAGCCAGCGCCAGCAGTCCAGAGAGGATGTAAGGAGTCCATGAGGCAAAGAATGAGTGAGGCACGACAGGAGAGAGAATCTTGCAGCCTGACTGACTAACAGCCAGAGTGCTTCTTTATTTCTACAGAATTTAGTAAGTAGGAATAGATTCCTGTTGTTCAGAAACAGATCGCATCATTTTTGGTTTAGAGGTGTGTTCCACTTCCTCTTGCATATCTTTTAATCAAAATTGAAAAATGGTGACAGCACAATTTACAATCATTTCACGCTTAAGCTTAATCATCATTGATAAACAGTTATCATTTATTATCATCTTTACTCATTATCCTGAGAATCCAATTTTTAAGACTCATCGGGCATAAGACAGCCTGTTATCCAGCTAGTATCTTCTGTGGCTAAAAAGATGCTAGAACAAAACAGAATCTCCAAGCCAGGCTGGGTAGAATGCCATGTCCCAAGCAGCGTATTGTCAGATCTTAATAATCTGAGTGACCAAGAAAAATCCTCTGGCCAAAGACACCGCAGTTATTATTCAAATTCTGGTATAATGCAATGTTCATGTTTTCTATCTTTATGGAATTTGTTTATATGTCTAATTTCAGCAGTCTTTCATTCTTTGGTCATATGATATCACAGTGGCTCTGCAAGAGTTAACTTTTCTAAAAAATGGAGGCCCTGACATCTCATTCTTTTATCATCTTCCTACATTAATTTTTACCCCTCAATATAGATCTCTATGCAGGGAAGTTACAAGATCAGCTAATCTAACTTTGTCACTGCATGTGTCATGTATGTGCTGTGTATTCCTGAGTATATAGTGGGAAGAGAGTTGCAATCTGATCTGTGGCCAATTCCCTCTAGCCCACCAAATCTTGTTTATCTTTTTAAGTTTACTTTGTTTTGATTATCTTGTTCCTGAGTAAGTACAGGGACAGATGTTTCAAGAATATCTTACAGCCTCATAAAGAGACCTCTGGTTGCGTTATGTGTGTCACAACCTGCAAGACGTAGAGAAGACCTTCAAGTAGATACAGATATCTCCCTAAAAGTGGGAGGATAGTCTGTTGACGACTGTTGTGGGTGATCTTAGAAACAGTGCTCCTGGGAGAAGGCATAAATGATTCATAAGAAATTTTCTATCATTAAAATATCTCCAAATTCTGCAAATGTACAATTGTGCAAAAGTACCCCAAGTATGCAACAGGTGGAGATGAAAACCAGAGTTGAAATGGCANATAATGTGGCTCGAGCTTTGTTGGATCTTTGTCAAGCAGCTGTTCTGGCCTAATGACTTTGGCCATTTCCTTCAGATATGGCTGTGCCAGATATGGTTGGGGCAAGTGCGGGGGGTGGGGGAGGGTGTTCCTCTGTAGACCCCCCTCCCCCACTGAAGAATTGAGCCAGCCACTGGCAACAGGTCCTGGCTGAGGAGGGGAAGTGCATAGCTCGCCACCCAGCCCCCAGGTCCCCAAGACAATCAGACAAAGCAGGGAGTGGAGCCCAGCAGTAGCTAGTTTATTTCCTTACAGCATGCAATTTATAAAGCAAAACCCCACAAATCCCAGAAGTGGAAGGGGAATTAGCCAATCACATGAGCAGTCACGTGTGCATGAGCCACAGCACCTATAATCCCTAATGGAAATCATGAGTCAATCAGGTATTTCCGTTATCTTACTCCATCTCCAGTTACCATTTTTGTAAACAAGTCAGGTCTCCCTGCTTGCTCCCCTTCAGCGCCATCTTGGCTAGGAATATTTTTCACGGGCTTTGGAATGTCACTGTTTTTGAATTTCGCGCCATTTTCTAGCTGTTACTCTTTTGGCGTAGTTGTCACGCTTTTGGCTTCAGTTGCACCTTTTTCTAACCGCCATTGTTTTTGGTGCTAACTTGGCCACTCAAGCCTCCTATATGCTCGGTTCAGCCCACAGGCAAGGAAAGGGAGACGGTTTTCTATCCCTTCAAACAATTTATTCATAGGAGCTTCATTTATTTTTTTTCCATTTTGCGGTTTTTTTTTGAGTTTATAATGCAATTATACCTTTCCCTTTCTCCCACCCTCAAACCTTTCTATATATTCCTTGTTTCTCTCTATTAAATTCATGGCCTATTTTTTATTAATTGATTTTAAATGTGTGTATGTATATAAATGTATATTTCTAAATATATTTTGCTCATTCTTTATAATGTTACCTGTATTCATGTTTTCTGCAATGGCCATTTAGTATTGGCTAACCAATTGCTGTGCTCTTTCCTGGCGCAGACTATTCCACTTTCTGCATTTTTTAGTAGCCTGAAGTTCTTTGTGTAGACTTAACTTACTCTCTTTGGTTTGTTTGTTGTTATGTTGATTTAAATCTATTGTTAGTGGGATGTTTTCTTTTATTATTTTCTATGCAAATTTTATTAATGTTTTACAAAAATATTGACATCTATATGATGATTTTGTATCTGGCGATGTTATTGAAAGAAATTATCAGATTTATAAATGTTCTGGTAGAGTCTAAAGAGATTTCTTAAGTATTGAATTACATTGTCTTTACATAGGGACAGCTTGAGATCTTTCCTATTTGTATCAGTTTATATCTTTCTCTTATCTTTATAAAAGACCTCAAACACAATAGAATAAGAATACAGGAAGACTCAATCTTGTCTGAATGTATATTTTATAAGAAATTTTATTTTTATCTGAATTAATATAATGTTGGTTGTTGCGGGAGCTCCTTCC
>LOEQ01013734.1:4377-20425 GCA_001685075.1 Bramus lutescens | reverse complement strand
AAAAAAATGACATCTTGAATTTTGCATGCAAATGGATGGATATAGAAAACACTTTGCTGAGTGAGATAACCCAGATCCAAAAAGATGAATATGGTATATATTCACTCATAAGTGGATTCTAGCCATAAACAAAGGACATTGAGCCTATAGTTTGTAATCCTAGAGACGCTAATTAAGAAGGTGAACACAAAGAATGGAGGGGGGGACCTTGGACTTCCCACAAGGCAGGGCATTCTGACTGCTCTTAGGACTGGAGAGGGAGGGGGAGGTGGAGTGGGGGAGTGGGAGGGAAATGGGAGGTTGGGAGGAGGTGGGAAATTCTAATAAATAAATAAATAAAACTAAAAAAAGAAACTTCCTTTTTTCTATTATAATTAAATGAAGAATTCATTGAAGCTAGCTAACAATATGAATGGAGAGATGCTAAGGATCACTTGTATTGATTAAAGTAATAATTGATGGCAACAATTAAAATGTTCAAAGTAGAGCATCATAGACAAGATTAAGTGGCTGAACAATAAGGTATCAAAAGAGTCAGGTAGGTGTTTGACCACTGGTTTGAATGTGTTAGCAGGTGGGCATGATTTTGAGTTGGAGGTCACTTTTGAGGGACACAGAAGAATAAAAATCACGTTTTACCTACAAAATTCTGAATTAATTTTTCATTTTGGCTTATTCAAGTGGAGACATTCAACAGCAGCTATATATAAAAATATAGCTATCAGGAAGAAATACTGGTTTCTCAATCATTCTATTTACAGACAGAAGATAATTTATAAGTGTATGGAAATTTAATTAAATGATCCAGGTAGCTTAGACATACATAGGAAAAGAGAAAGACCAAATTGGAGTCCTCTAACATTCACATTATTAAAAGGCGGTCAGGAACATAAGCAAATGTTAAAGGGGCCAGTGATAAATCAGTGAGGAAGAAAGACTAGAAAAGGTCATGGCTTTAAATACAAAGAAATAATAACACATCACAATTAGGAAATAGCATTCAATATGACTGTTTTCAAATGTGTTAGGGATAAGTGTTGGCAACTTGAGAAGAGTAAGTTCAGTGACATGGTAACAGCAAAGTGCGTCTTTTGGGAGGTTGAGTCAAGAAAGAAAAAGATGGCAGCAACCGTTGAAATAAGTTGTGCGCAGTGGGAGATCCTGAGTGAATTTATTCCAACAGAAAATTTCAGTGCATGCTTCTTTTTGAAAACTACAGTTTTATATTTCCATCAAGGATTTTTATAGGATTTATAGTATATGTAGATACTTCTCTAGGTATTATGGAAATACATTCAATGAAGTTCATCGTAAGGGGAAATACTGCCAGTTCAAAACCATGAGACGGATATCATACTGGCTTAGCTACAGGTAGCATTGCAGAGAGCTGGTTGTCCCTGTAATGTTCATATAGTTGACAGGGAACTATGGCTCTAGATCTGGAAAATTGAAATTGTATTTGAGAGTATGTTTGGGCGGATTGAATATTACTTTGGCGTCAGTGTAAAAAATCACAAAATTGTTATAGAAACACATCTGCATTTTGAAATGATAAAATGAAGTTAAATGGATTCCTTTTCAGCTGTAAATGCATCATGCCTGATCTATCTTATTTTCTTCCCACAGATAGACTTGCCAGAAATAATAATATACAATAGTACTACTGCATTTGTTTCCTGACCAGAGAAAACAGCCTCGATATTCTTGCTCCTTTTCAAAGACCTCTATGTAAAAACCTAGAATATTCCCAAGATTAAGAAATTCTGGCACTAGCTAGAATGTCTTCCTTATTGTATTTTACATTAGTTATTAAAATAAGTATAAAGTATAATATAACGATATTCTATTAATTTGCAATAACAAATTATACGATTCTGGAATGAAAGTATACGACATCATTTTTGTAACATATTACATGTGAGCAACAGTTTATCCTAGTAGGAATATTTAATAACTGGATAGAAGGATGAATGAGAGGCAATAGAGTGGACAGAAATGAAAGGATTGGTCTTCTCCTAAGAAGAAAGAATAGAGAGTCAATAGGAGAAAATTCCACAGTGAGAAAAATAATAACTTAAATTCTATATGGCCTTCTAAATAAAATAGCATTTATTGTGGAAGTGTGTGGGAGACTATGGGTTAGGAGAGCAAGAAGGAGGGATCCATGAACTCTTCTGCAAAACGAACCTTGAAAGCCTGCATGTGAAATAACACATTGATAAAAGCTCTGCTTTGTAATGAAATCTTAGGCAATAACTTCACATTGTCAAGGTGACATATCAGGCCAGTCAAAAATGACTTCAATCACTTAGTTTTGAACATTAGCAGGGTGACAGTGTATTTATACAAGAAGATAATACAGTTTAACTTTGTGAGTTTGAGTTCATTTGAAACAATGCAATATCCATCAGCAGGTCTGAATTTCCACTTTTACCTGGAACAGATGTACAATGCACGTACCTGACATGATTATAAGTGACCTGCTCTGATTTTGATGAGTATTCTAGAAAAAAATATGGGTGACAAATGAAACCAAAAATAAGCTCAAAATTTAAACATAAAATAATTCATTTGATTTGAGCTTTAGAGATGACCACGTTTTCAGAAAAGAAAGGACAGAGAAGGATGATTAAAGCTAATATTTAGGCTGAATCCATCTAGAAAATTCAAAAATCTGTGTCATGTTCTTTTTTAATACAATTTTGTGTTGTTTCTCTCTTGAATTGTTATGAAAAAGAAGAGGAGAAAATGTTCTTATTTCAATAGAGCCTCAGAGAAATTCAATAATATGTCTAAGGCGATGGTTTTCACCTGGCAGAGTAATTTTTTAACTACTGGTCAGCCTTTCCCTCAAATAAGGAAGAATAAGAAAATGGGTTTGTCAAGAAGTATTCCACAATACAAGGTTCTGGAGGTGTAGTGTCTCAGTGGTGGTGAGAGCCCAGCGTGGCAGCACCTTCTAGCATCAGCAGGAAATCAGGATCGAGGCACTTGGCTGCTAGAAACCTGCTGCTCACTCTCAAGGACAGAACACTAGTACCTTTTCTTACTTAAGTTAGAGAGTTTACTTGACATTCTCTTAAGTATTAAAGTGCAAGACAACTGACAAACCATTTAAGGCATTCCAGTAACATAGTTTCTATTTATTTCATAAAGTGTGAGATGAAATCGGTAAACCCTCAATCTTACTGAGACAGTTAAAATTTATAAAGATAAAGAAAACCTATTCTTTTACTTAGAAATTATTATTGTTCTTATTATTGTATGGTCTAAATCTGGCACCATAGATAATAAACAGACTGACTATTTAGCATCTGTAAATACATTTCCAGTGAGATACAACATGGGTCATGTCTTTAGCCGTGGTGTTGGTGATGCAGCTTTAAAGCATGGAAGAAAATTAGTCAGGCCATCAGCTACTGTTGGAAATCACAGTGCTGACAAGTGCATAAAAACTCATAGAGGAGGCTTCCACATATGACCTAACTAGAGGGGATTCCAGAAATAAAGCTGAGCAGCAGCAATGGGCTAATCTGTTATTTTGAAAGTATTTGACCACTTAGGATGCTATGATATATGTAGTAGATAATAATACTATAAATATGGACAAGAGAAGGAATTTATTCATTTTCTGCCCTGAGTGCATGTTTGGAAATTCTAGAAAAGAGCACAGTTACTTGAATAACCTGGGAAAGGAATAATGTCCCTAAGCCAGAAAAGTTCCTCTTTAACTAAGCAAGAGACTTCGGGAGGGCTACATCTTGAGCTGTGTGCACCCTCCTGAAGGGGACGCTTTCCTCGCCAGCAAGATTTGCCAAATCAGCACTGGTGTGACAGATGTTACAACCAAATCACTCTCATAATCCAATTTTATTCGTTTGCTTCCTAAAGAATCAACTAATTGTACACTTACATGTGCAAATAGACATTCAAATCTTAGCTATTCCAACATTATGCCAAAATATAATACTTTCAAAATTATTTATTTGGAAAATCTGACCTGAATAAACTAGAATGGCATACTCAAGGACCAAGAAAAAAGAAGAATGACTTTATTTTTAAGAAATTTTTTCTTAGAAACATGTTGTAAAGATTTATTTTTAGTTTTATTTATGTGTGTGTGTGTGTGTGTGTGTGTGTGTGTAAAAGCATGTATGTCCAGGTGCCCATTGAGTCCAGAAGATGGCATTGAATTTCTGGAGCTGGAGTTGCAGGTGGTATGGAGATCTTGATATGGGTGCTAGGAATAGAATGATAGAATGCAGTTCTCTGCAAGGACATAAAGTACTTTTAAACACTGAGGCCTTATAAACACCTTTTAATTTATAAAAAAGTTATAAAATGGAAGCAACTGATAGATCTAAGATGGCAAATGTGGAATCTGTGACCATCTGTTTTTTTTTTCAATTTTTTGATATACTTGAGAAGCAGAGTCAAAGGCAATTTTTACTAGTTCTTCTGTTTTAATTTTAAATTATCACTCGCTTCTCTGGGAAGGTTATTTATAATGAAACATCCTTGAATACTTTTCTGGCTTTGCAAAACACTGTAATTTCTCTCCTATCCATTTCATTCTTTCTTTTGTTTGTGATGATATAGGGAACCGTTCTGTATTCCAGGTTGTGATTGCAGATATATACCACCTTAACTTGATAAGGGTTCATTACTTATATGTGGTTACACAGAGATATCATAAGAATACTGTATGAGGGTATAAATTTTATGTATGAAGCATATACTTCTGATAAATACTACAGGGTAAATACACCTTTAAAACTGGTTAACTGATACTACACAGTTTAATTCTGTTAGCGTTAATAGTCTGAACTGTCACTTAGTCACAGTACAAGAGCATGTATTAATGGGATACATAGTGATAGCATTAAGAAAATAATCTCATTCGGTATTCAAATGTATTTTGAAATCTTTGTTGTAACCTGAAATAGCACATGTATTCCACCAAGCATGAGAATTCTCCTTGAAAGTTGCTAGCTGTCATGATTTGAAATCACTGTATCCCATGCTTAAAAATTCTTGTTTATTAAATATATCCTAAAGCTTATACTTAGTACAATATCCAGAAAATAGCAACTTTTGGATATTGGATAATAAATAATCACAGCATGGTTTATGGTTATTATTATCTTTTTAAATATTATGATATTTAAACCATTATTTTTTCTTTCGAGAAAAATGAAAACATAAGGCATGGTAAAGACATGTGCTGAAAGAAGATTTATTTTGTTTTCTTACCTTCATATTTTAGAATCTTATTTCTTACCTTCCAAGCATCTTAGTCATGTCATTGATCAAGCACGCACCTGTCCCATGGCACAGAGCCCACAGAGTGCTAATCATTCAAAACTGTAATACTGATTTCCTCAGTTAAGTAAAGTATGTTATTCACTAAACATTTTAAAATGAAACAGGTACATGTGCTTCCTTGGAATAGAAGTATTTGAGGATACAAGCTTTTTGAGAAGTCTTTGGAATGCTCATTTTCTCTATCAGCATTGCCAATTGGAATTAAGGGCTCTCTAAATATATTTATCTAATGTTGTGACTGTCATAAGAACTCCTTTTTTACATGACACAAGATTAGAAGTCAACAGCCTTTGAATTAATGAGATAAATATCACCAAGACTGAATTAGGAAATACATCTGTTTAGACTGTAGCTGGAGAAAAATAATACCATGTCTTTTAGGCTTAAGAAAATACCAATATTTTAAGTCTCGTTTGATCATCTGGTACTAGAAAGAATAGTGAGAAACTCAGCTGATAAATGCTTTATTTAATTTTCTCTTTCCCCAACTCATTTTTTAATATTACATCTTTACCAGTATATTTACCTGAGAGGCTGAAGTCCATCAAATTTATTGTCAGAATGTAAAAGGAGTATTTTCTTGGGCATGAGTATGCTAAACAAACATGCATTTTCTCTTTTTATAATTTTAACATCTTTGGAGAAGTGTTTTCTCTAGTCTATATTAGTTAATATTTTCACATAAAACAATATATTTATAAGCTAATATGAGTATAAATCTGTGCATAAATGCAGAACATAAGGATTTTTTCAGAATAATATTCAGTCTCAATGTTTTAGTAATATGATTATCTGTAAATCTTTAAAATAATTATTCAACTAGTGCAAAACTTTACCAGATACATTTGAAAGAGAAAAAATTGGATTCATAAAGACAGAAAAAATGTGAAGCTGAATTGTAGGAGGTGGTAAGGGGGATTTGGGAAGAATTAGGTGGGGAGATAAATAGAAACAAAATAAATTGTATGTAATTCTCAAAGAACTAATAAGAACATTATCAAAATAAATTCTGAATAAATTTTAAATTCATTGAATACTGTGCTTCATAAGAGTCATTATTCTTTATTATATGTCCCAGTATTTTCAACCTGGAAGGCAATTAGACTACAGATTCTATTCAGTCATTATAATTTTTTTGACTACAAGAAGGAACTATATCAGTAAATTTTATCATCTGTAAATATCATAATACTTGGAGGCAATTCCTAATCATTATCAAACTAACTTCAAAATCAATCTTACTAGTGTGTATAAATCTTATAGTAGTTTTGTGTCCCACACAATAATTTCACTATGTGATTGGAAGATTTTCATTTAACATTGTAACCCAGGATTTCTTATTGACTTTGGAAGTTTATTTAGTAATAAAATTGAATCGTGTCTCTCCTGGATTTCAAGGGATTTTGTGGCTGTGAGATAAATAAATACATCTTGTTGTTCTATCATGACCTAGAAGATGCATTCCATGCACTATAATCAGACATTTGTGGGCATTCCCAAGTGCTTTGTGCCTGTGGTGGCAATGTACAAAACTATCAACTGGTAAATGACTTTGGAAATTAGTCAGAGGTTAATTCTTTGCCTCATTAGCACCGTAAAGTGGACAAATTGTAATTGATTTTTGTAGTATCTACTAAGCTCTTTTCCTACTGAGTAATGGAGAAAACTCATATAAATATAGTACAAATAGCGAAACATCTGGATATCAATAGGATGCCATTAAGAATTTGNAACAAAATAAATTGTATGTAATTCTCAAAGAACTAATAAGAACATTATCAAAATAAA
Organism: Bramus lutescens; assembly: GCA_001685075.1. Classification (NCBI taxonomy): domain Eukaryota; kingdom Metazoa; phylum Chordata; class Mammalia; order Rodentia; family Cricetidae; genus Bramus; species Bramus lutescens. The sequence goes on along the minus strand of LOEQ01013734.1, from coordinate 13,312 downwards.
TTCTGAATAAATTTTAAATTCATTGAATACTGTGCTTCATAAGAGTCATTATTCTTTATTATATGTCCCAGTATTTTCAACCTGGAAGGCAATTAGACTACAGATTCTATTCAGTCATTATAATTTTTTTGACTACAAGAAGGAACTATATCAGTAAATTTTATCATCTGTAAATATCATAATACTTGGAGGCAATTCCTAATCATTATCAAACTAACTTCAAAATCAATCTTACTAGTGTGTATAAATCTTATAGTAGTTTTGTGTCCCACACAATAATTTCACTATGTGATTGGAAGATTTTCATTTAACATTGTAACCCAGGATTTCTTATTGACTTTGGAAGTTTATTTAGTAATAAAATTGAATCGTGTCTCTCCTGGATTTCAAGGGATTTTGTGGCTGTGAGATAAATAAATACATCTTGTTGTTCTATCATGACCTAGAAGATGCATTCCATGCACTATAATCAGACATTTGTGGGCATTCCCAAGTGCTTTGTGCCTGTGGTGGCAATGTACAAAACTATCAACTGGTAAATGACTTTGGAAATTAGTCAGAGGTTAATTCTTTGCCTCATTAGCACCGTAAAGTGGACAAATTGTAATTGATTTTTGTAGTATCTACTAAGCTCTTTTCCTACTGAGTAATGGAGAAAACTCATATAAATATAGTACAAATAGCGAAACATCTGGATATCAATAGGATGCCATTAAGAATTTGCGTTTCTGGATTTAAAAAAACTGTAACTTTGTGGTTTTGTTATATTTTAAGAGATCATAATTTTTTAAAGTCTCAAAGTGAAGTAATATTTCTACTATTAAATTTTTTATTTGGTTGTCTTGATCTGGCACAAGATTCTGCCTGTATACATTATAAGTAGAGAAATTAGTCTATAACCTCCTGGGATAAAGTACAGAGATTGCTGAGAGAGTAATAGGCTTAGGTTCAACTTGAGAATTAGGTAAAATTAATCAGGTGCCTCTTCATGGTCCTGAACGTTTTTCAATAGTTAAATGGAAAGGCTAATTCAATATTTTTCTATTTAAATGAATCCCTTAAATGTTTCATTAAGAAATCAATTGTATCTGTATTCTTAAGAATGTGATTTGAAAAAAATTAAGCTTAAAATGGAAATTTTAGAGAAAAAAGTTCTGGATGCTGTTTTAAATATATCAAATCAAATACTTTTATAATTTATGTGCGTTGATAATACAAAATGACAAAATTAAACCTGCATAAAGGTTTGTTATGAACCTATAGAAATGTCTAGCCCACTTTGTGTGGTTAACCACACTATGGGCACTGGTATTTGAGTCCAATACATTGACAAGAAGATAAAATAAAATGAAGATAAATGAGTGATAAATGTTTGCTGACAACTTTTTTGTGATTTTTGCATTTTGCTCTAAGCTGTTTAACTTACTAGTTCTCAGTCTACAAATGTCACAGCATAAATTATAAGAGTATAAGACTTTCCTAGGCTGTATAGTACTTGTTGATTCTGGGATTTTAAAAATGTGTGCAAATAGAAATAATTCCCTAATCAATAAAAATATTTTAAGGCAAGTAAAGTGCCTTCAATTGTTGACAGTGCTTTCTGTCCTGCCTGATCCCACAGCTATTCACTCCAAAATAAATACACAGAGATCTACATTAATCACAAGCTGGTTGGCCTATTAGCTCAGGCTTCTTATTAACTCTTATAACTTATATTAGCCCATAATTATTGTCTGTGTTAGCCACATGACTTGGTACCATTTTTTGGCAAGACAGTCACATCTTACTTCCTCTGTGTCTGGATGACAACTGCAGACTAAATCTTTCTCTTCCCAGAATTTTCCTGTTCTCTTTGTCCTGCCTCTACTTCCTACCTCTTCACCCAGCCTATACTTCCTGCCTGGCTACTAGCCCATCAGTGTTTTATTAGATGTAATACAAGTGACAGGATAAAAGACATTGTCTTACAGCATTCAATAAAGTACAATAATAGAGGAGTACAGAAGGCTATCCATAGACAATAGACACTAGGAAATATGAACCACCATAAGAAAAAGTGAGAAGAAATTTCAAGAATCTTCTACATGCACAAAGCTGGATTGATGATTAGGCATGCTGCAAATAAATATAGAATGACAATTTGTTCATTTGAAAATAGTAGACCTTTTTCTCCTAATAATTTATAAACCACACATAGGGTTTTACATTGATAGTTATATCACAGTAAGAATTGGGCAGGAATAAGGTATATGTGCAGTTAGAATGTAAATAATATGGAAAGGTGCTTGGTAAAACAGAAAGCATTCCTAACCCCTCAAATCTCTGCCCAGGAGATTTAATTCATTTCCTTGTTTTATCTCTTGTTTGTTTACAGCCAGAATCTTTCCTGTGATGAACAATTATTTACACGTTGTCAAAGAACCACTGTAATACAAACAAACCTATAAATAAGTCAAACATGTTTTCCTTAAACCAAGTTCATTTTGTGGTTAATAAAAGAAGACAAAGACTTGAGTTTAACATTTAATGTAGGAGTGAGACAATGCCTTAATACAGAAAGGACAGTGCCCAACTTATGGAACTTCAGCAGTCAAATAAGGTTTTCACAACCAAAGACAAATGTAGTGGAATAAACTACAAAAAAGTGTCTTTCTACTGGGTTTGGAGCTGAAAGTCTAAAGAAAAGAGTAATAGGAGCTTTGAATGGTGAGAAGGTCTTTTCTCTGTACTTTTAGGTGAATAACTTTTGGTGTGTCTTGGCATGATGGATTTGTCCTACTTCATAGAAGACAAAAACATATTTAGATGAAATACTTTTGTGACTGCATTTAACCCTAGAAACCTCATAAAACTGCATCTCAAAATTTAATCAAGTATGGGAATAAACTGATGCATGAACTTTTTTGTTTGTTGAATGGAAAATCAGTGCAGTCCACAGAAACACTACACTTGGTATCTTAAAAGTAACTTTTAAAAACTACATATTAGTTTGAAAGTCTTAGAGACCCCCAAAACAATATACGCCATTGCTATTTCTATGGTTACCTCCAAGAAGATGAAAGCAATTTCTTATTGCTGAAGATACTGTGTACTTTGGATATAGGACTCTGAATATCTGAGTTGGATCTGACCTTATGCCTCCTACCTGAGGACTACTTTTCGTGGTACTAGCAGGTGCTACGTAGTATTCCAAAGGGGAAAAAGCAAATAATAATCCTACCATTTAAAACACATAAACAACAACAGCAGTCACCATGGCAAAATTTACCTAGAAAAGCCTACCACCTCCACTTAATAAGACCAGCATAATTCCTAGATGCCTTCTATGTACTTAACTTTACACCCACAGGTAAGTGTTTCTCTCACACCTAATCAAAGAAGCTCCCTTTCCAGTGGAGATAGACAATTACAAAAAAAAACCAACCAAACAAAAAAAAAAAAACAAAAAGCAATAACTTCTCAAAATATAGAGAACAGTCAATCATGCTGTTCTAAAATTCATCTAATACATCTATAGTCTAAGAACAACTTCTCAAGCTAAGGCTCAAAGAATATTGTTGAACTGGAAGCAGAAAAATTATAAGAGCAAGGGAATCAGAATTACTGAAAGAGATTGCATTTCCTGAGAAATTAAAGGGAAATTATACCCATGATAGCACAGCAATACGACTGCTGAAACAAGATTCAAATAATGACAATGCCAATAGATGTATTCCAAGCTTTATTGTAATTAATCTTACCAAGAAACAATCAGGTGTCAAATATTGGGGGAAAACCTGGAATAACAAAGAACTAGGAATAGCCTCCAGTTGCTTCCTTACTCTCTTTTCCCTCTGTTTGAAAAGTCTGAGATTCTCTCTACATTCCACCTTATCATTTCCTCTTTCCACCTCATGAGGGCCAAGATTAAAGGTATGAAACACCACTGCCTGGCCTATATGGGTAACTACTGGATAGCTTCACCCTCTGATAGCTAGACAAGCTTTATTTGCCAGAACTTAAAATATATATCACACAACATTTCTTCTTTTTGTTTAAATAAAAAGCAAAGTATTTAACTAATACAAAAGATATTCAATAAGTCAATAAGTATATACAATTTTATACAGGCAATGATTATTTGAACAATGTCTAGTCCATTTGCATTTGGCAAATTCAGTGAAAATACTCCATTATATATTCTATCTTGGTGAGTTCAAAGTGTCCTAATTCATTTTCTATTCTTACTTGCGTTACCAACCCAAAACTACCTTTTCATGTCTCTCAACCTTATATAATTTAGACCTTGTTTTTAGGGTTTTTTTTGTCTGAATTTTTTAACAAGGAAAACTATAACTATTACTTTCTAGTCCTCAATTTCATCAGAGAATGGTGAAGAATATAATACCAGAGAAAACAGGAAGGGCATGTAAGCAAGTTCCAAAAAAAATCTGAAAAATAAGAGGAACAGTTACTACCTGGACAGTCATGCAAGGTTCCTCATGTCACTTGGACATCCATCTTTAGTGTACAAGTCTAGAATATCGGACAAACTTTTCTGTGAAACAGGATGTTCTGAAGGGCTGTCCTATCTTATCTTGGCAAAGTTCAGCAATTACTTCTTTTGCATCCTTCTTGTCTAATTGGTCAGCACACTGTCAGCAGTAGAGGGAGAAGCAGTTTCTTACCCAGTGGCTAACTTTTACCACAAATAAAGTAAACTCTATATGGAATGTCTTTGATGCCCATCATCTTCTCTGAATTAGATTGGTTCTGCCAGGAGCAGACATGTCTCTATGTTATTAAAAAAGCCTTTATGTTACTAGAACATCTTAAACACCACATTCTGTATAACTATGAAGTATTTGAAGACCACTTGTCTACTTAAAATGTATCTCTGACCTTGAAAAGATACCTAATATGATTACAATTCTGATTGTAGTAGATGACTACTAACCTACATTTCTTTATTATCCTAAATAGTTTGTAATAATAACTTTCAAGGACTAGAAATTTTTATTATGAAGTTAAATGAGCTATATTGGTACAATACCTTGAACAAGAGTATAAATGTATGTACAGTAGGTTGTAATAAAATAACTTGAAATTTATAACAATATATAAAAATCTTAAGATTAGAACCATATATCCAATATAACAAAAATAACCTCAATTTTTGTGGATATAAAAATCCATAGCAATGTAAAGTATTAAGATTAGTAGTTCCTTTTTGGTTTAAAAATAGAAATAATCTACCCTTTTATCATGTCATATCTATATCCCTGCTTTTTCTTTTTATAATGAGAACCCTGAATATAATCTCATTTGTTCAGCTTTTTTTTCTTACCATTATTAGTAACAACCTGTAACCAATTGCCCTAAATGACAAATATGCCTAACTCACTAAATAATTAAAAATTGCCTACCCCACCTTTTGGGAATGTGGGCATCATATTCTTAATATAACTTCCTGTTGTCTGGGGACAATGATAACTTTAGGGAATTCTGAAAACAACTGAATAATTGTTGAGTCTTGGGGGAGAGTTAGTTGTATCATTTGGGGTACAGTGCCTCTATAATGTAAAGTGCGGAGCTTATTTCAAGTCCTGGTTAGAATAGTCTGTGAGACTGGATTATCACAGCTAGCTGCATTGAAATTGTTCTGAGCAGTTTGTAGTCCAATGTCAATCTTTGGGTAATATTTGTCCATTAGTGGTATTACTATAATTCCAGTAGAATTGTTATTGTGGGGTTTCATCTTACTTTGTGTAGATTTCAAAGTTTGCTATTAGTCATGGTCATAGTTCACTACAGAAAACTTAAATGTTTTAAATGTCATATGAAGCAGATCTTGAAGACATTAAAGGACCATAGTTTGTTTTGTATATCCAGAGTACACAAACTAAATTCCTAGCTAACTAATAGAGACTCACACCCCAAATCATGTACAGGAAACTAGATGAAGCCTTTTTCTAGAATTAGTTAATACACTATCTGACTGTTAATATTATGACAAAAATTAAAGTATATATATATATATATGTACATATATATAAATTTTATATTTTTTGAGATAATATAGCTTAATAAAACTTTTAAAGGATCAAAATATAATCAAGGAATTATGAAATGAGTGGCAACAGTCCTTAATGTTGGTTTTACCTCTGTCCCATATCAGGTGACTTTTTTGACAGGAGACTGAGATTCTTGATTTACTTTAACTAGTTTGCTTGAGTTTAGAGAAGGATAGAGCCCTACAGCTTTAATGTCAGCTTTAACTTTTAATTGAACTGGGACTATAAAAGTCTATTTGTATTTTGTGTCTGTAGAGAACAGCAGAAACAAGCATTTGCAAAAATTTATGAAATTCTATCCTGTTGGAGATGTAATATACCAATAGGCCAATTTACTCTATTTTCTTTGGGACATTATCTCTGAAAGAGTCATCCTTTATTTTCAGATGTTTAATTGTCCAGTGGTCTTCAGATTTCTTAGTTGACTGTCTTCATTCTCCTGAAAAGATAAAATGAAAACTTTGTCCCAAACCTAAGTTCGGGAAGTTTCCATTTTGGTAAGTTATATATGATTAAATAAAAAGTGTTTATTAATTTTATTAGTTAGTTTAGATTAAATGGCCACATAGTTTATTTCTTTTAGGCCTTGTGTAACTTTGGTAAATGATTCAGTTCTCTTCCCAACTTCTTCAGTTCTATTCTAAGCACTCAAAGCTGTTGCATGGCATAGAGCCAAGGTGTGGTCATCATATAAAGACTTTCTTTGTACATCAGCATAATTGCCCTTTCCAAGAAGAAGGTTTGGGGAAATTTCAATGCCTTTAGCCCTACTTCATTGTTCAATGGTCCTAGCCTCATCTTTCTACCAGGTCTTCCACTGCATTTGAGGACCAGGCTCCAATAGTGCTGTCAACAGGTCTTTCCAGTCTTATGCAACAATTCTGTTACTAGTTGACTATGAATTTAACATCTACCTCACAAAAGGCAAATGCGTACTATATGAGACTATTGTTTCTTTAAGTCTCCTGAAATCTAAAATTTCTAAAGGAAACCAGTCAGCACTTACACAGCTTTGGGGATATTTGTCAGTTTGTAGTCATTCCTGTAGAGGTAACTATATAAATTAAGATTGATTGTTTGAAAACCATGGGATGTTCCTCTCTAATTTTGCAACGTAATACTGACATTGGTTATCCTTTAAATTCTCCTGTCATTGTCTGTATATTTATTAAGGCTTGTAACTTATCAGTCAAAATAGTATTATTTCTTTAGCAACATTCTAAGGCCTGTATCTTGGCAGTCATGTCTACCAACTTGACATCATCAATCATTTTCAGGGATAAACCAAGAATAATCGAACCGATAATGTTTATAATTGACATTACAAAAATCCCATCTAAGTTAATTACCCTCTCATTTAAGTGTTCCATTTTTAAACTTTTCATTGTGTAATCATACAGAGACCTAAATCCCTCCCTCATAATATAGTTTCCCATTTTTATTACTGAAAAATAGATGGGTGTTTATTAAAATGTAAAACTTACAAAGTCAGGATTCTTTGCTTGAACAATGGATGAAGATCAGGTTCAAAGCAAACCAAACAGTAAACGGGGCCCAAGGGGAAACAGAGAGGAAGGGGCCAGGTGCGTTTCTGTATCCAGGTAAATAGTCTATGAGGCCATGCCCCAGTAATCAGGTAGTTGCTAGCTATACACCTTCCTGCAGCACCTCCTCCTTTTGTTTAAATAAGAGAGTTCTAAACCTACTACAAAATTATATACAATGAGAACAAATATCCTATTCTAACTAGCTTAAGTCTTGTACAATAAATAACTTGGTCAAGTCTTGAGAGGAAACAAAAACAGTTATCAAGCAAGAATTATGGTTACAATGTTTAGTCCATTTACTATTTTTGCAAATTAAGGAAAATAATCTATCATCTATCCTATCTTTGGGAGTATCTAATTTATTCTTTATCATAACTAAGGGAAACTATAAATATCTATTTTTCAACTCGAGAAAGAACTCTATAAGGATATAATATTACCTAAGTAAACAGGAAGTGCATTGAAAGCAACTTCCAAAACTCTAGAATTGACGGAGACATCTCACTTCCTGAATAGTCACCCAATGTTCTTCTGTAACATTGGGGCATCCATCTTCAGCCTACAGGCCTATAGTATCNATATTACCTAAGTAAACAGGAAGTGCATTGAAAGCAACTTCCAAAACTCTAGAATTGACGGAGACATCTCACTTCCTGAATAGTCACCCAATGTTCTTCTGTAACATTGGGGCATCCATCTTCAGCCTACAGGCCTATAGTATCCGGCAGACTTTTCCTTCTTGGGCAACAGAGGAGAGGTTGCCTAAACTGGCCTTGTCCCATAGTCACACTGATAAATATCTCAAATATTACAATAGAACCTTCATCCGGCAATGGATGGAGATAGAGACAGAGACCCACATCAGAGGACTGGACTGAGTTCCCAAGGTCCAGTTGAAGAGCAGAAGGTGGGAGAAGTTGAGCAAGGAAGTCCAGACCACTAGGGGTTGGTCCACCCACTGAGACAGTGTGCCTGATATAATGGGAGCTCACCAAATCCAGCTGGGCTAGGACTGAACAAGCATGTGATCAAAACGGACTCTCTGAATGTGGCTGACAATGGGGGCTGACCGAGAATCCATTGATAATAACACTAGGACTTGTTTCTACGGCATGTACTGGCTTTTTCGGATGCTAGTCTGTTTGGATGCTCACCTTCCTAGGCCTGGATGGAGGGGGCAGGGCCTTGAACTTCCCACAGGGCAGGATACCCTGCCCTCTCTTTAGACTGGAGGGGGAGAGGGGAGGGTAAGTAGGGGAGTGGGAGGGAAATGGGAGGAGGGGAGGAAGAGGAAATTTTTGAATGGAAAAATAAATAAAGAAAGAAATAAATAAA